>PVJN01001213.1:25076-150542 GCA_004026805.1 Lasiurus borealis | reverse complement strand
TTCAAGCTAATGTTTTATTAGTATTTTATTAGGCAGTAGCAAAAAATAAAGACCAGCCATTTTTATCTGTGTGTAAATGTGTGCTGTGGAGTGAAGGTGGGAATGAGGTCTGACATTTTATTTTCATTTTATAAATTAAACTGCAATAAATTCCAATCGTTTTGGCTAAAGGCAAAGACTTTTCCCATTTATAACAAGGTGTTTGGTATAATCCGTACTGTTCAGGTACATGGTGGATTCAATATTGATGAAGTTTATGGGAACAGGTGGGTCATAGCTGTTGATCTCTGTTTATATAACAATTATTTAAACAGCATATTACATTTAAATAACATTTGCAGGTGGGATATCAGTTAGTGAGAGAACATGCACAGCTAAAATTTAAATTAATAATATTTTATTATTTTTTCTGATAATAATGGTAATAATACTAGTTAAAAATAATACCTGTTAATATTTTATGGTAATACTGATTAATATTTCTTATGTGCTTACTATACGCCAGAAATACACTATTTACTGTTCTTTTTAATTTAAAAGTATTCTCTCTTTAGCTCCATCCTATATAATAAAAGGCTAATATGCAAATTGTCCCCTCAACCAGGAGTTTTCCTGGGAGTTCAACCAGGGGGCGAGGCTAGAGCCCCTCCCCTCGTCCAGCCCAATTGGCCCCTATCCAGGCAGGCTGGCTGGACCCCACCTGTGCACGAATTCATGCACTGGGCCTCTAATATATACATGAAGGTAGTTTTCAATATATAATAATTTTGATATATATTACTCAACTTCCATAAATATCAAAAACATGGGCATTGAGTAATTTTGCCAAGGTGCAAGTGCAGGATATATGGAGCCATATTTTCTACCCATGAGTTAGGACTCTCAACTAAGACTCACCACTGCCTCTCAGGACAGACTACAAGATTTCTTAAATCATTATATTCAAAAGACCATGCGGATCATCTGCAGGGTGCTCATTTGTGACACATAAATAAGATCATTAAAATTAAATACTATCCGGGAATGAGTGGGTTGATAGATATGGGGAAATAAGGAGCACACCCAATATATATTCTTTTTACAGATGAATTTCAAATACTAGCATGTAGGAACTTTAATAGAAAACATTATCCAGTTTTATCATCATGTTTGAGTCAACAATCCCCCATCAACCATCACATGTCTTCTCAAAAATATGTTTACTTCTTCTCTTCTTCTGAGTGCAACTTACGTGCAGGAGAGGGTGTCAGGACCTCTTAACTTATTGCTACAAGCCTGCATTGGAAATGTTGTGGTTTTTTTTTAATATGTTTTATTGATATTTTAAAGAGAGGCAAGGAGAGGGATAGAAAGGCAGAAAAATAGATGAGAGAGAGACATCCATTAGTCACCTCCTGCACGCCTCCCACTGGAGATGTGCCCACAACCAAGGCACATGCCCCTGACCGGAATCAAACCTGGGACCTGTCATTCCGCAGGCCAACGCTCTATCCACTGAGCAAAAATCGGTCTTGGCTGGAAATGTTTTGAGGATTGTAGAAAACATTTCCGTTTTCAGCAATAACTTGCACTAGGAATTTGGGGAAAACCCTTCCTTTCTATGGCCTCAGCTGTTGGAGATGCAAATGTGCACCGTATGAACCAGAGCTATTCCCAGCTTTAAATCTATTGCTTATCTTATGTTTTAGTCTTTTATAGTGGTTTCATTTTTATGGATTTCAGAGAGGAAGGGAAAGGGAGAGAGAAAAAAACATCAAAGATAAGAGAGAATCAGGGGTCAGCTGCCTCCTGCATGCCTCACCTTGGGGACTGAGCCCACCACCCAGGCCTGTGCCCTGACCTGGAATCAAACCATGACCTCCTGGTTCATAGGTCAAAGTTCAACCACAGCACCACACTGGCTGGGCAAGACCAGAATTCTTAACACGTTTTACAGAGCCAGGTGCCATCCTGTGGGCCGTTCCTAAGCTCTGCCCTGTGCACAGCCTGTGTAGGCCTTTGCTCCTTTCTAGAAAAGTCCCTGCTCCAGCTTGGCACATGTTGCCCCCTCTGCTCAGAGAGCCCTGCTCTGCCCTGCCCAGGGGTTCTCAGAGAAAGCACATGTCTCCTTTATTCACTCTGGTCAAGAGTCCTGCAGAGCCCTAACAATGGTGCTCAGTGGATAGAGCTACAGCCTGTGGACTCAAGGGTCCCAGCTTCGATTCCAATCAAGGGCATGTGCCTTGGTTGCAGGCACATCCTTGGTAGGGAGTGTGCAGGAGGCAACTGATCGATGTTTCTCTCTCACTGATGTTTCTAACTCTCTATCCCTCTCCCTTCCTCTTTGCCAAAAATCAATAATATATTTTTCTTTTTTTTTTTAAGAGTCCTGCAGAGAACTGGTGCCCTGTCACCCGCTCCCAGCACTCTGTACTTTCTTTTGATAACAATGCAGCAATGGCCATCACCAAATTGGCAATTAGGAGCGTCACCTCAGATTCTTCAAATAGAATGGGATGGATGTGCGGAGTTCACTCCTACATCCTCGATGGTTATTACTGTGTGCATGCAGGAGGCCCCTCAGTATATTTATTACAAAATAAAATGAATAAATGTAAAAAGGAATTAATGAATGAAAACAGGAATTTGCCCACAATTCTTTATCTGAGCAATGATGCTTACAAAAGCAATATCCCCTTCCTTATATGTGGCCTCCATTTAATATTGGACAGAAGCAGTCATCAAGAGAGTTCCATTCCGATCTATATCATTTCTAAAGATCCCTGTAGCCAATGCTTCACAAATGTCCTACTTCCTTTGACAGAGGGAAGGCATTGCCCGTTCTCAAAGAAGCACCTTATTTCCTGACAAGTGCATGTTGAAGTGTTTCTAAAAAGCACCTAATCCCAAAACATCTTTTTTTAATATATTTTACGGATTTTTTTTACAGAGAGGAAGGGAGAGGGATAGAAAGTCAGAAACATCGATGAGAGAGAGACATCAATCAGTTGCCTCCTGCACACCCCACAGTGGAGATGTGCCGGCAACCAAGGTACATGTCCCGAACCAGAATTGAACCTGGGACCCTTCAGTCCGCAGGCCGATGCTCTATCCACTGAGCCAAACCAGTCTTGGCCCAAAACATTTTCTTAGAAAGGATTTTTTAATGAATACAGCCAATCACCAAGCACCTGCTTATTACCAAAGAGGAAACGATTAGAAACGGTGCCTACGTTGATGTCAGAAGAAACTAATATTTCTCCCCTCTTTCCCATGGAGAGCTGGGTGCTGCATGTCACCCTCACACAAGACAGAACTAGTGCAGCTCCCCTAATTTTTACTTCCATGGCAACATGCACAGGCCTCCTTTTCCTTTGAAGGTCCCTGTGTGATGTTGGCCAGTGTGCAAATGAACAAGGTTCTATCTGGTGCGTGAATTTCCTTCCTCCTCCACCCACGTCTATTTCTTTGCTTTTCTGGAAAGAGTTAAATGTTCACACTGCTTGACTGTCATTTTCAGAGCTCAGGATCACGTCATCAGATGTGGGTGTATGCGAGGACCGAGGCTCAGAGCCCCAGTGAGTCACCAGGCCCTGAGCTGTGTCACCAGTACTCACACGAGAGCTGGTGTGAGTCAGCCACCACACCGGCCACACTGCTGGTTCCACTGTGAATACCCTCTCTCATCTTGGCTGATCTGAGTGCTCCCTAAGAAGAAACAGCAATAAAAGAGTATTTTTCTACTAATGGATGGTGGGTAAGGTGACTCCTTTTTTTCAGACTTTTACCTCGCTTTGTCCAGCTGTGTGTCACTCCCTTCTGACTGTGACACACCTGTCATATGGGGTGGGGGATGAGCTGTTTTGATTTTACTTTATTTTTTTTAAATACAGTGGGTGGTACCTTGAGATACGAGTGCCCTAACATACGAGATTTTTGAGATACGAGCAGTCGAGCAAGCGATTTTTGCTTTGAAATACGAGCAACAGTTGAGATACGAGTCATCTAGAGGATCAGCCGGCTGCACAGAACCCACCAGTTTACTGCAACTCAAGTGTCTCATAGTTTCCCACGCCTTAATTCATTACAGAATGAATTAAACTCGTATCTCGAGGGACCACTGTATTTTAATAGATTTCAGAGAGGAAGGGAGCGGGGAGAGAGATAGAATCATTGATTGGCCACCTCCTGCATGTCCCCCACTGGGGATTCAGCCAGAAACTGGGGCACATGCCCTGACCAGGTTTCCAACCATGCATCCTGGTACATAGGTCGACTATGTACCACTGAGTCCTATATGTAAGCACGTGGTAATCTTCATGCTCTCCTTCCCTCTTACTCTCTCGTTCCCTTTTCATGAAATGTTGGAATCTTTAGGTAGTTTCCCACCAGATGACAGCAAGCTGCATTTCCTCCAGAAATCATCCTCACCCCTAAGACAGCATGCCAGTCAGGCATCTTCAAAACCCGAGGAGAAGCAGGAAGTGTAAGGTCAAAGCCAACATTCAAAGTGATCACTCGGGCTGTGCCCAGGCTGCTGGTGTGGAGGAGCCAAGCAGTGGGCATGGTCAAGGGCACAGCATCCATGCTGGATCGGAATTTCCACTCAGAGCAGGGAATTCTACTTGGAGCACTTCCTCTTTAAATCTATTGCTTATCTTGTGACAATGGGATATTTCAAGCAGAGACATGTCTGTACTTTTGATATCAAGTGTGTGTGTTCTCCCCATTGAACTACATATTCTCCCAGGGTTCTCTAGGATCAGACCTTGTTTAAGAGAATACATGTCACAGAAACAGGAAACTTCCTAGCTCACTGAGAAAGCACATGGAGTTATTAGAACATGGATTTATGATTTTGGATAACAGCATAGAGGAGTCAGCCTGGTCTGTCCCCTATTTCAAGGATACTGTAAAATGTCCTAGCTAGAAGCAAAAATAGGCATTTGTTTGAAGACAGACAGACAAAGAATAGCAAGTCTATGATTTGCAGTGTTATATCCCACCTCTGAGTGAAATCACATGGTTCTTAGCTTTCTCTGCCTGACTTATTTCGCTTAGCGTGATACTCTCAAGGTCCATCCACGTTGTAACATTTGGCAGAAGATCAACTTTTATTATGACTGAGGAGTCTACTATAGTATATTTATACTACATCATTTTCCTAAAAAATGAGCAAAAGAAAAGAAACAAAAGGCAGCTAGGTTTCCATGTTCATCTGTCATAACATGACCCAGGTCTGCAATGCAGGTTCAGCCCTGATTGGAGTCAGTAAGAGTTGCGAGATCCATACACACCAGAGGCGGTCCCTCATGGAGAATGAGTCAGAGTTGACGGAGATGAGATCAGCCATAATGTCACAATAGGATTAGACAGACAAAGCCTGGAGGGGACCCCAGAGCCTGGAACCCTCCCCTTTGCTAATTCATCAGGGACGAGGGCAACACGTGCACAGGAATTGGAGATGGTGCTCCTGAGCCTCTGGAGAAGGCGCTCTTGTGGACGGGACTATGCCCCACGACTCCCAGCCAAAGGTCTCCTCCTGTCCTAACTCTCAGGACTTCTAAATGCGCCTGACATAGAAACTTTGTCATCGCGGATGAAATCAAGCTAACTTGAAGTCCTACTAGGTGTGAATGGGCCCTCAATTCAATGACTGGTCACTTCTGAGGAACACACAGAGACATGGACATGGGACAGGGGGTCTGAAGTCAGAGGTGGAGATTGGAGTGATGACTGTGTACCAAGGACTGCTAGGAGCCAATCAAAAGCTAGGAAAAGGCAAATAATTATTTCCTGGGCACATGAGAGTGAGCCATGGCGTAATGAATGCCTGGATTTTGAACGTCTACCTTTCATGATTATGCAGAAACAGACTTTATTGCTTCCCATCATCCAGGTTGCTATTCTGTGTTATGGCAGCCCATAAAATGGAACAGATGGATTTGCTGTAAGAATTCTTAACTACACAGATGAGACTTTGCTAACAGGTAGACGAAGACAGACATTACTGAACGTGTCTGTACTTTTGGATAAAACCAACCTGGTGTAAGAGCATCTCCCACCTAATTCATTCCAGCTATAAGCCCATGGATTACAATTTTATATCTATAACACAACACTTCACAGTTAATTCTAATTGTTCTCAGGTGCAAATAATCTTGGCTTAAGATTAATAAATTTCACTGTTAAAATCTGCATTGCAACTTTCACTCATTATTATTCAATATGTAAATGAAGTTTAAATAAAATAAATATAATTTTCTTCTTTAGTTGAAAATGTGAGAGTCGTGTTTCTGTTAGGATAAAATATTATTATCTCACCTTCCAAAACACAAATTTAAAGAGAAAAAATAATTCCTCCTTGCAGTTTCTTTGTTTTGTTTAATATATTTCTTTATTGATTTCATAGAAGAAGGGACGATGAGAGAGAATCAGAGTCATTAATCGGCTGCCTCCTGTACACCCTCTATTGGGGATCAAGCCCGCAACCTAGACGTGTGCCCTTGGCCAGAATTGAACCTGGGACCCTTCAGTCTGAAGGCTGATGCTCTATCCACTGAGCCAAGTTGGCTAGGGGTCTCTTTGCAGTTTCATCCAAGTGCAAAAAACAAACAAACAAAAAAAAACCTCTGGTTGTATTTTTCTGGTTACATAAGTCCCAGAGTTGAAGTGATGTGTAGAAATTCAGGACAACAGTTAATGTCCCAGGATGAAACTAAAAATTCCAAAATATTAGGTAAAGTTGTATGTAAGGTCAAAATATTTCTAAGTGCAAATACTTTAAAATTAAATATCAATGACTTTAGAATTATCCACTCTACTCAGTCCTTTAGTGAGGATTTCCCTTAATAAGAAGTCTATTTAATGAGGAGTTGATGATACTTTAAGAAGAGTTTTTTCCTTTACCTTATTTACCAACTCCAGAACAGTCTACTATCAGCTATTTCAATTTTAAAAATGTACTGACACAGAGAAATATATTTGTGTTTACATAATACATAATTGCCTTCACTAGCATCTCCATGAAAATTATTGTTACAGAACTCCATCTTCAACTTTGATATCATTAAAGATTTTTCACTGGGAATCTTTTCGCTGGGGCAAAATTTCAATCAAACAACAATAAAACCTAATCCACTAGCAAACATCGCTTTAAATTTTTACGAGAAACTTTTAGTCAATTCGATATAAAATTATATTTTTCTGTGATTAGCCAAAAACAGCAAGTGCTTTGAGAGTATTATCTTAAATCACACAGACATAATATAATGTGCCTCAGCTATATCTCCACCCTTAACCAAATCTTAAATAGAGCTACAATTCATTTTATCTTGTTTTCATATCAATTGAATCTCTTTCTGTGTTTACTAGCTGGAGAATAAAAGTCCATTTAAGTTTCATTGACTATCAAAGATGCTTTTGGTGTGAAATCCATTTTAAATTGAAAATATAAGCCTCGGCGATTACCTAGTATGCCACAAAAAGCTTGGAAATAAGAATATAGTATGACTTACCCGGATTTTAGTAAGCATGTAGCCAATAACAACATAACACACGTATAACAATAAGCTGCTTGTGCAGCACACTGCAGTATTTACAGGAGTTTTCAGAAATTCCATCTTAGCTCACTGAGGCTGCATGTCTTAGTGGCTCACACAACACATGAATATATGTCATTGCTGAGAACTTGCAAGACCTCTTCTTTAATCTCCAGATCACAGTTCAAAGCAAACTTGGAAAACAGGGGAGATAATGTGGCAGCCAGCACTGTGCCGAGAGCTGCTGAATGAATCATGAGGAAACCAGTGACACGGCAGTGAAAGTTCTGCCATCCTGGGGCACACTTCTGAGGGCCTAATGCAATCTCCTCGTTCTGGGCCTCATTTAAATACAAGAGTCTGTTTCTATCTTTCATCTCCTAATTTCAGGAAATTAGATGTAAAACTACCCTCGTTCCTTTTAGGTACAGAGAGATCAAAGGAATAAAACTTTCATCACAAAGCTAATTGCATTGTCAAAGGACCTCATGCATAATGAATCATTAAGATGATCTATTCGATAATCAGCGCACGCTGATAAAGGTTAAAATCGTTCTCGCATGTGGGGGAAAATTGCCAGCTTTGACGTGATGGGATAATATTAGTTTCATAAGCTTTATGTCATGAGAGTGTTTATATTTTGGGGCCGGAGAAGAAAATCTCCTAGACATACACTCAGACGGACAGGAGACAAATTTTCCTAAGACTGTCAACATTGACCTTGGGTAATTAGGTCGTACAGATCACTGATCTTTCATTACAGATGCTCAATTCCCAAGGAATCAAGTATCAAGCAGGAAAAATCTTACCATTTCCCTTTATGTTTCCAACAAAGACTTCCCCATCATCACTTTTTTTTCCATTTTTTATAAATTAAATACATTTGATTTATCTGGGCCTACCTGTATAAATCTCTATTACACTTAAGGTCACCAGATTACACTCTGTTAAAGTGGGATACAGCCATTTTGTCCTAAGAAGCAGAGCTGGGAATGAGTTCTTGATTGCCAGCACCCTAAAAAGGAATGAAGTCCAAACAGAACAAGATCAAGTTCATGTTAACCCACGAGATCACATCGACTACTTCTATGCGAGCAACATCATTTGTATGATGGAGCCACCAGAGAAAGAGGGGATGATGGGCATTATAAGAAATATAGACCATGAAGAGAAGAGTGTGGGTAAATCAACTGTCGGTCATGCAATGCAGGTGAGTGACATGCAGAAACTGCCCAGCGATCACACATAGTCCAGTCACAAAGAGGGTCCGTGATCATGGAGGACCTGCAATGGTTCGCGTTTATTTTCCAAGTGAAGAGATTCCTGCAATGATAACACATGATCGCTGCTCCTTTCCCGTGCTGAGTCAGAGAGCAGACAGTGATCATGCTAATGATAGGGTTTTGGCCTGTGTTTCTCAAGTTGATTCCCAAACATGAAGGTCATCCTGTTAACGGTGGCCTCGGGTCATGAGACAGCAGACAGGGGCACAGGAAAACTCTCACCCCTCTTGGATTTGTGGGGGGACACGGGCCAGCATTCTGAGCTTCAGGAGAGAAACTGACCAGTCAGTGATGGTCTCTTCTGCGAGAGATGTCTCAATCCCACAGACAGGGAAAACCTCACCTTCAAGGATCATAGACCAGCGTGCGCCTCAGAACCATTCTGGGAATGCCATTTTTCTTTTTTATTGATTGATTGATTGATTGGTTTTGAGAGAAAGAGAAACATAGACTGTGTTGTTCCACTCACGTATGCATTCATTGGTTCATTCTTATCTGTGCCCTGGATGGAACCCGCAACCTTCGCAGAATGGATGATGCTCTAACCAAATGAGCCACCCAGCCAGGTGGGTAAAATGATTTTAACTGAAAATTAAAGGGACTGCTCCCTTTAGAGCAGTAGTTCTCAACTTTCCTAAGGCCGTGACCCTTTAAGACAGTTCCTCATGTTGTGATGACCCCCAACCATAACATTATTTTTGTCGCTACTTCATAACTGTCATTTGCTACTGTTATGAATCTTAATGTAAATATCTGTGTTTTCTGATGGTCTTAGGAGACCCTGCTAGCGGCTCGCGACCCACAGATGGAGAACTGCTGCTTTAGAGTTTCTCTGACGAGTTGGTTCATGTTGTCCCGATCTGAGAACAACTTTACCTCCAAGACCATAGGTGTAAGCAATTCCTAGGCCAGCCTACCCATATAGTATGTTTTAACTATAATATGCAGGTCTGAATACACTACATGAAAAAATGAATGAGCTGGGTTATTTTTAATATTTTATTGACTTTTACAGAGAGGAAGGGAGAGGGGTAGAGAGCTAGAAACATTGATCAGTTGCCTCCTGCACGCTCCCCACCAGGGATGCGCCAGCAACCAAGGCACATGCCCCTGATCAGAATCCAATCCAGGACCCCCCAGTCCGCAGATTGACGCTCTATCCACTGAGCAAAACTGGCCTCGGCAATGAGCTGTTTTTAAAAACACAAAAGCAAACAAGTAAGAAAAGCTGATGCTTCAGGTAGAGCCTGTTTAACAAGAAGAGAGGCCAATAGTTCCGGTCCTGTCCTCATCGCTTGCTGTCTTCTCTTTACTCAGTCCGTCCCCTGCATCACCACTGCCTTAGGTCCAGTCCTCCCGTGCCTCACTCTACCTGCAAACATCCTACCGCCTGCTTTCACTGGGCTGGTTTTCCATCCTCAGCTGTGGATCAGCCACTCTGGGAGGCCCAGCAAGTCTACAGCTCCTTCCCCAGGGCAGTAAGAACAAGGCAGTGAGATTTATCTCTGGTGTGATTGTGCCTTCCCCTCAATGTCAAGAGCTGTCAGACTGTGCATCTTCCGCAATCCCTGAACTGGCCTCGGTAATGCCTCCCTACGACTCTGACCCTTGCATGAATGCCCACTAAAAGAGCCAAGTCGGAATCAGGAAGATAGATCTTTATTAGCTTAATAATAATAATAATAATAATAATAATAATAGCCGGAACTGGTTTCGCTCAGTGGATAGAGCATCAGCCTGCAGACTGAACGGTCCCGGGTTCAATTCCTGTCAAGGGCACGTACCTTGTTTGCGGGCACATCCCCGGTAGGGAGCATGCAGGAGGCAGCTGATCAATGTTTCTCTTTCATTGATGTTTCTAACTCTCTATCCCTCTGCCTTCCTCTTTGTAAAAAATCAACAAAATGTATTTAAAAATAATAATAACAAAAAACCTTTCAAGATGAATTTAACATGTTAGAGACTGATAAAAAACAGATTATAGGATGATTTTTAAATGTTACACCAATTTAAAAAAATCTTAAAATAATCTAGGGAATATCTAAAGTTTAAGAAATGAGAGATGAAGATGTTCTAGAGATCTGCTGTACAACAGAGTGCACATCATTAGCAGCAGCTACTGTGCGCCTTGACTTTGTGAAGAGGGTAGATGTGAAGAGGGTAGTTGTTCGTGCCACACACAAACAAGGGAGAAAAGAGATGAGGAAACTCTGGGAGGCGTTAGCAATGTCTGTCACCGTGATTGCGCTAATGATAGTATGGATATTTGTATGCGTCCAAACTCATCAAATTATACATATTACATATGTGCAGTTTGGTGTGTATAAATTATACCTAAAGAAAGTTATTTTTTTTTAAACAAGGGGAAAATTTTGTAAAAAAGGACTGTGAATCTGTTACTGTATAATCCTAGGAGGCCCCAACTTGGTTGTAAATTTCATGTATAATCATGAATACATCCATGCCCCAGGAATAAATCAGTCCCAGAGACGCTCTACATACAAGATGCCTTCTGGGCTGAGAGTTGAGTAATCAATATTCCGCGCAGAACGGGGAAACTTCGTTCCAGGAAAATGAGGAAGAGCTGCTGGACTGAGACATGACGCGTTCTTTACCCAAAAAGACAAATTGGCGAGTGTAAGTATCAGATTGAAGGAGGAAAATCAGCTCTGATATCAAAGTTTTCAAGTTTGCCTGCGGGATATAAGACTATATGAAAAAAGATCTAACATATTAGTAACCCTTCCGTCCTAGAGAATATTGGTCTTGAGGAAACAGAGTTTGTATTTCTTTATAATTCATAAGAGAAGCATGAAAATTGCTTTGTTCCAGGCTGTTATCTATAAAAGATTGTAGAGGGAGACAGCGTTATCTTCAAATTGGTGGCAAATCTGGACAATGCATTAAAAGTAGATGACTGGCCGAAACCGGTTTGGCTCAGTGGATAGAGCGTCTGTCTGCGGAAGGGAGGGTCCCAGGTTCAATTCTGGTCAAGGACATGTATCCTGGTTGCGAGCACATCCCCAGTGGGGGGCGTGCAGGAGGCGGCTGATCGATGTCTCTCTATCATCAATGTTTCTAACTCTATCCCTCTCCCTTTCTCTCTGTGGAAAATCAATAAAACATATTTTTTTAAAAAGTAGATGACTGAATAGCCTTTAAAAATAATGGAACAGGCTGAGAAATTTGAAAGGAAAGGCAGGGGTGAGGTAGACAGGTAGGGAGAGATTAACAAAGAACTTCTATTCATTATGCATAACCCATGGACACACGCAACAGTGTGATGGAGGTGCGGGGGAAGGGAGGCAAAGGCTGGAGGTGGAAAAATAAGGGGACATCTCTAATAATTTCAATACAAATAGATCAAAAATAATGATAACACACTGTTGGGAGAGTTAACAAAAGATAAATACATTTTTACAATGAGTCTGAGACAATTCAGGGCACTGTTTGTTTGATACACGGATATTCGTTGCCCTAAAAATCACTAATTCTAAGAAATGTTTATTGGATATCTAATGCTAGGAACCATTCTAGAAACTGGAAATACAGCAGTGGGGGGAAAAAAAAAAAGTAGAAAAAAAAAAAACAGCCGAAACCGGTTTGGCTCAGTGGATAGAGTGTCTGAAAGGCCCCAGGTTCGATTCCAGTCAAGGGCATGTACCTTGGTTGCTGGCACATCCCCAGCAGGGGGCGTGCAGAGAGGCGGCTTATCTATATATCTCTCTTATTGATGTATCTAACTCTCTATCCCTCTCCCTTCCTCTCTGTAGAAAATCAATAAAATATATTTTTAAAAAAGTAGAAAAAAAAAACAGTCTCTCTGCACTTACACAGCTTGCAGTGTAATGTGTGCGGGAAAAGTTTACAGGGGATCAGGAGCACCTCACAGGATGGTGGCAGAGGGCAGCACGGAATCTCACTTTCAGGAGGACTTCACTGACTCCAAAGCCAGACGCACTGGTGAATAGAAACTTCCCCACTTTCTAGCTGCCTGAAACGAGGGCAAGAGTCTTGAACTCCATCTGTCTCCGTTTCCTCGAAGATAAAATGGATATAATTAAGTACCTATCTGCTCATACTGTTATGAGGAGAGAATACGTAATTAAATGAGTGCCTGGTGTGTAGTAAGTCCTCTATAGAAATGATTATTCATAGTGTCTCTAAGTAGCACAGGGCTGCTAAGTCTTGCAAATTACGAACAGTATTCCAGACTAATTGGAAAGATAAAACGATGTGGATGTTTACTCTAGGAGATGTGTTTTCTATAACGAAATGCAAATAAGAACATTCAAGGTTTTATCTATTGGCACGAAAATAATTAGAAATGAGATCAAAACAGAAAAGATCCATAGTACAGTCAAGAAGTGACATTATTTGTCAATATGACAGAATAAAGTATTGAAAAAAATGGAAACTAAGGAAGTTTAATTGATACCTTATACTACAAACAAAGAGTTTCATTATATAAACAATGATAAAAACAAAATAAACTTATAAAATTACTAGAAAAATATCCTTATGTTTTTAAACTTGAAAATAATATTTTAACAGTACAAAAGAATCGCCAGCATAAACTCTCAGCAAAGTGGGAAGAGAGGGATCATACCTCAACATAATAAACCCTTATATGACATGCCTAAAGCCAACATCATACTCAATGGGCAAAAACTAACCTCATTTCCCCTAGGAAGAGAAACAAGACAGGGATGCTCACTCTCACCACTCCTGTTCGATATAGTAATGGGAGTGCTACTCACAGTGATCAAACCAGAAGAAGAAATAAAAGGCGTCCAAATTGGAAAAGAAGAAGTAAAACTTTCCTTATTCACAGATGGCATGATACTATTCATAGACAACACCAAAGACTCCACCAAAAACCTAATAGACCTCCTAAATGAATTTGGCAAGGTAGCAGGATACAAAGTTAACACACAGAAATCTATGGATTTTTTATACAAGAATAATGAACTCATAGAAAGAGAAAAAAAAAAAACAACAATCCCATTTATCACTGCACCAAAAAAAAAAACCATTAAGATACCTAGGAATAAACATAACTAAGTACATAAAAGACCTGTTCTCAGAAAACTACAGGACATTGAAAAAAGTGATAGGGGAAGATATAAACGAAGGGAAGAACATACCATGTTCATGGATTGAAATCAACATAATTAAAACGTCCATACTACCCAAGCAATCTACAGATTCAATGCAATCCCCATTAAAATACCGACACCATATCTCAAAGATCTAGAACAAACTCTCCAAAAATTCACCTGGAATAAAAAAAAAGACCCCAGCCGAAACTGGTTTGGCTCAGTGGATAGAGCATTGTCCTGCAGACTGAGAGGTCCCGGGTTCGATTCTAATCAAGGGCATTACCTTGGTTATGGGCAAATCCCCAGTAGGAGGTGTGCAGGAGGTGGCTAATCGATGTCTCTCTCTCATCAATGTTTCTAACTCTCTATTCCTCTCTCTTCCTCTCTGTAAAAAAATCAATAAAATATATATATATATTTTTAAAAAGACCCCCAAATAGCCACAGCAATCTTGAGAAAGAAGAACGGAGTTGGAGGGGTCACAAAACCAGATATGAAGCCATATCACCAAGTCACAGTTCTCAAAACTGCCTGGCACTGGCATAAGAACAGACACATAAACCAATGGAACAGAACAGAGGACCCAGGAATCGAGCCAAGACATTATGCTCAGTGAATATTTGACAAAGAAGGCAAGAGAATACAATGGTGTCTAGATAGTGTCTTCAATAAATGGTACTGGGAAATTTGGTCAGAGAAGTGCAAAAAAAATGAAACTAGACCACCAACTCACACCACACACAAAAACAAACTCCAAGTGACTCCTTGGGGAAAGGAAGAGTCTGTGTCATGCTCGCTTCCCCAGTTGTGGGGGTGCAGTCAGACTCTCTGCTGCCTTTTCCATCCAGAGTGCCGCATGTGATGTATAACGGGGACCAGGGACCCGTGGGAGAGCAGCAACCCAGGCTCTCAGAGGCGTTTCAGGTGCATCAACAACGAAAGGCACAGAAAGGGTGGGCGGGTTTATGGAAAGAAGCCAGCAATGACCGTGGAGGAAGAAGGTGGTGAGAAAGAAGATGCACGTTCCATCTGCTGCCTACTAGACTGGCCTACATGGGAGGGACCAACAGTAGCAAAGGTCACACAGTGTGGATGCGACTCAGGTGGCTGTTTGTCATGAGTAGGCAATGCAGTCGAATGATCTGGGCCCAGAAATATGTGGGATGCATGAGTCAACCACAGCTATGCCAGCAAACGCGTGGTTTTTCATGGATGGTGTGTTTTCTTCAGGAAGACTTTGCTGATGCATTCAGCAGGGTGTTGATTTACATTCTGGCTCCAGTGCTTTATCTCCTATCATGCACTTTGTATGGAGCTGCCCAACATAGTCCCGAGAGAAGAGAATGAAAATATTTGCAGAATGATATGAAAGGCAACATACCAGTGTTAAATATTGTGAATGATACAAACATATACATACACACACACGCAGACACACACATACACACACACACACACACACACACACGTATATACTGAGCTTTTAAAACATTCCTATTCCCTCTAGAGTTTTCTCTGTTGGGTTTTATATAACGCTTCATCTTTTAAATGAAGTTTATTTTAATGATCAATGCTCAAGTTATACATAATTCTTCAGCAAATTGTCAAATGAGCTTCGATATCAAAACCTTAAGTACTTATAGGTCTTCAGACTATATTTTTGTGGATGATTACTTTCTATAAAGTTCATAATTTCTGCAATCTAAATCACACACTTAAAAGTTAATGAAAGTCGATAAAATTTTATAGGCGAGTAAACCATAAGAATATTTTTGAATTAGCTCAAGTTTATGTTTAGACTTCTTCAAGTTAGTTTTTTATTTTGTTTTATTGCTTTTCATGGAGCATCTTTATATTTTGAAATTTTCTTTCAACAAGGAGGTTCTGAAATGAATCGTTTGGCACTGGAGCCCAAAACCAATCCTGTGGTCCTGGATAAGACACACACATATAAAATTACATGAAAATACTCTTAAGACTATAAATAATGAGCCATTTAAAACACCTAGCAATGCATCTAATATTCAACAACCGATGGCTTAATAAATGCTCTCAGAATATTCAATAATTACTAATTCTCAACCTCATTCCAAAACCACAAAGTAGATTTTATATAGCAAATGTTTTAGAATATAGAAGCACAAAAAATGTACTATTAATAAGTTGCTTCAATTTATTTCTGTACCTCTTTCAGCCAGTTAATTTTTTTCTTCTAGACAGGATGTGTGTATGGTAGAGGGTGTGTGTGTGTGTGTGTGTGTGTGTGTGTGTGTGTGTGTCTGAGTGAAAGATCTTCTAAAAAATTGATCAGCTGTTTAGAGAATAAAAACATAAAAAATCAAAACAGATGATTTACTTAAGATACATTCTTCTAGATTCAGAAGGCAGGGAGAGATGCAAGTGTTACAAAAGTAGCATGAAGTACGGAGGATGATTAATGGAACTTAAACCCCATAACTGAATATCTTATAAAGACAGTCTCTTCAATAAATCGTGTGGGACAGATACACGCAAAAATAAAAAGAAACTAGACCACCAGCTTACACCATCCACAAAAATAAACTCAAAATGGATAAAGGTCTCCCCAGGTTTAAAGCAACAGAACAACCATCAAGAACAAGAATATTGGGTAGAAAAATTCTCAATTATAACTACCTAAGATTGCCCATACTGGGGATAAAAGTAATTAGGTTAATCGAGTTGATAATAAAAAAAGTACTATCGTCACCATTCAGTTATATAATGTCATTATATAATCCTTAATAATAAAAGCGTAATATGCTAATTCCACTGGACATCCAAACGACCTTCCAGCTGACCTTCCAGATTCAGCTGGGCCTGTGAGGGCCAAGGCAAGCCGCCACAGCTGCGAGAGATGAGCACCTCACATAAATGTCATGCACCGGGCCTCTAGTTCATCATAATAAACACTCATGTCACAGGTCTCTATTGTGAGATATAAAAATCTCGTGAAGAGTCATAAAGTCCTCTAGAAAATCAATGATGACTTTAGCATATAACAGGGACTCATTAAATAATCTTGATGGATATGTCCACACCCATGCATTCATCCATTTATGTTATACATACAAATTTATACATTATAATATATGTGGACATGATTTATCCATGTATATGCTTACATGTATGTATACAAATTTGTCTTTGCTCACATATCTACATTTGAGGAGTTCAAGGAAAATATACTAATGGTGGGGGAGAGCATGATGGTAGTTGGACCGAAGCCATTTGAAATCCTCGTAGGGAAAATCTGGGGAGTCTATTTCATGGCCAGATTCTCATTTGTATTCCCAATTTTAAAATTATTTAAATCAAAACGTAAGTATAATTGTGATATTTGCCATCCTCTTGACACATTCTACTTCCCTCTATGGTCTGACACATACTGCCTTCTCACTGCCGGGAGGAGGTCCCTGTGTTCACTCGTCCTCCATAGACCAGGAGACAAGCACACTGGGATACTGGTATTCCTTCTATGTGCATCTTATTTCATTGATAAGGCACTTTAACAAAAATACCATATTTTCCGGCATATACAATGACTTTTTAACCCAGGAACATCTTCTCAAAAGTCCGGGGTCATCTTATACCCCAGGTGTCATCTTATAGGGCAAGTATGTCTCAAACTCTATATTTTAACCAGAAAAGTTGGGGGTCGTCTTACATGCCTAGTCGTCTTATATGCCAGAAAATACAGTAGAAAGTTTACCAAGTTTCTCCTTATGCAATCTTCTTATTTTTTTAAATATATATATATATGTTTTTGTTTTTTTACAGAGAGGAAGGGAGAGAGATAGTAAGTCAGAAACATCAATGAGAGAGATACATCAATCAGCCGCCTCCTGCACGCCCCACAGAGGATATGTGCCCCCAAGCAAGGTACATGCCCTGGACCGGAATCGAACCTGGGACCTTTCAGTCTGCAAGCTGATGCTCTATCCACTGAGCCACACCAGTCTTGGCCCAATGCAATCTTCTTTATTGACGCTGGTGGTACGGATAATGGAGAAAGCAGAGCACGTTGCTTATGAGAAGGGACCAATGAGCACACCACAAACTGACTTCTGGCTTCAGCGCCCATAAACTCTATGATCTTGCCATTTTTGTCAAAAGTAGCAACAGAAAACATCAGGTTGTTCCAGAATAGTATAATGAGGGAGAATATGAGGCATTCAACACAGCACCTGGCATATAATAAGCACTCAGCGAGCTCTAGCTGCTGTGATAAAGTGAACGGCGTCTGATGTCTGAGAGCCCACACTGATCCAGGAGCCAGCGGGGCATGATATGTCCTGTTTGCACTGTGTCCATCGCAGGCACAAAGCGATGCCTCACTTAATTCCACTTATTTATTGTGATAGTCAGGCGGTTTTATCTCATGGGCTGCATTGCACTTGAGTTTTTGTTTCTTTGTTTGTGTGTTTGTTTTTTGTAAAAAAGTACACAGAGGAGGCAGAGTGTACAATGAGGAACCTACTATACACTTTGATGGCAACACATGTGACATCTTAGAGAAAGGGGATCGTTCCATCACGAGAGTGGAGGGTGGGAAAGAGGGAAAATATGAACCAATGGAAGCCGCCATAGGAGGAGCTGGGTTCCTGGGTGAGAGATGTGATGCCCGCTGCACTGACAGGGCATCTGAAAGCCAGGAACAGACAGCAAGCGCTCATTCATTTCAGGATCGCCTTCCATTTTGATTAAAAACTGCAGACTGTAGACCATCCTCCTTTACTGTGTCAATAAAATTTCTAATTAAAAGATTAACACAAAAAACGGATTAAGCCAATAATACATGCTTACCAAGAGGGATTTATTTTGAAAGGCATTTAACTCGGTTCCAGTGTGAGTTTCATGAATTTCAGTTGGAGCGCAGTTTTGATGTTATTGCAGTTATTTAAATGTTGTTTTACTTTTTTTTTAATTGTAGGGAAACAAAAAAAATGTCAAAAAATAGCTATGTATTTGAAAATAGTTCAGGGCGCATGTGTAGGAGATACCATGGGGTTTTGCTATCAGGATCCAGGTCATGGTTTGAGACTGTCATATAGGTATGGGCATGTCTAAAAACATCTGTGGAATGCAACAGAACATACAGAAAGATAACTCAGCATATTTAGTATATGATGTTCCCAATCTGTGGAATTTAATAAATTGGCTACAGAGCTGAATAGTCCTGTGAGAAGACATATAAATGGATTTCTATCTTTTACTGTATGCAAAATTAATGCTGAATGGATTAAAAGTGAAATGTGGTAAATAAAATCATTAAAATCCTCCAGAAATATGCACCCCAGTACATTCACAACATGAAATATTCCACATGATATTATCTGCACTGCATTTATCAGAATGAACGCATTCCACAGAGAGTGAGCAAAATGTGCTGAGCAATGCACTCTGCAAGGCTCCATGAATACAAGCAACACCTGCAGAACTAAACAATTAATTGTTCACGGCCATGGGTGTATATTTCAAGGCTATAATCTAATACCAAAGGATAATTAATTCAAAAATGTAAGCTATCGATTATCTGCAGGGGGATAAAGATGAGACACGACTGGGAAAAATGTTATGCTAATTAATTTGTGGACTCTAGATGTGTGAACATTATGTTCCACGTGTATTTGGTCATGTGTATATGCGTGTACATATACATACTAGAGACAGTGTTATAGAATTTTGGAGGAATACATGTATACTCTAGGGTTGGGGAGAATCTCTTCATCAAGAATGGAAACCCATTTTGCAGTAAATATACAAGAGTTGGTAAAGAAGGTTTACATTTGAGTATGTAAATACAGAATTCATTTTTAAATTTGCATTAATAAACATTATGTTGTTTTCCATAGGACAACTGTAAAATTACTTGTGCCCATCGCTGTATTTGCATAAATAAATATAATATTTTTGATCAGCGAATTATGTCATGAAAAATGCCAAGGAGAAATTTGGGGAGACACCTCACAGCGTACAGGGGTTATATATAATTCAACAAGCTTTTCACAATGGAGACAGGTAGATCACTCAGTTAAAATAGAGAAAAGACAAGAAAAAGCAATTAATTTTTACAAAATCACATAAAGGTGTTTGGCAAGTACATAAAATGCTATTCAAACACATTAGCGGTAGGTAAAGGCAAATTAAGGGAAAATGGGATGCCATGTTCCACTCATTAGCTGGGAAATAAAGAAGAGCTAGAACTTACTAAATGCAAGCAAAGATCTGTGATAAAAAGCGGTTTCCCGCGTTGGTGGTAAAAATGTTTCCACCCTTCGTGGAAAGCAATTCAGAAGAATATGTTGGGAAAATACCTTCTCTGATTCAGTAGTTCTACTGGGGAAAATATGCTATGAAATCAAAAGCTCCGTTATGGAATGATAGCTGAACAAGATGTTTGCTCCAGCATTGTTCCTGGTGGCAAAAACTGGAGACAAAGTGAATGCCCATGAGCAGAGGGCAGGCAGATAACTCGCAGCTCAAGTGTACGATGGAAGACTATGTGGCCATTCAAATCCCAGGTAGCCGAAACCGGTTTGGCTCAGCGGAGAGAGTGTCAGCCTGCGGACTGAAGGGTCCCGGGTTCGATTCCGGTCAAGGGCATGTACCTTGGTTGTGGGCACATCCCCAGTGGGAAGCGTGCAGGGGGCGGCTGATCAATGTCTCTCTCTCTCATTGATGTTTCTAACTCTCTATCCTTTTCCCTTCCTCTCTGTTAAAAAAAAAAAAATCAATAAAATGTATTTTTAAAAAAATCCCAGGTAAACCAGTTGACTTTGAAAGAAGTCAACAATGTATGATTAAGGAAGAAAATAAAAGTGCAAATGCTCATGCAGTTGTTTTATGAAACTAACTTGAAAGCCCCATCTCTGTCCAGGATGCACCTGTGTACACGTGATGAGACCAGCACAGAGAAAATCATGAAGGGATCATAGCCCGTGGTTATCTACATGAGTAACCTGTTGGAGCAAGAAGGGGTAATATGGACAGAGAGCGCAGAGGACAACCACACTGAGAAGCCAAACAATAAACAAACAAACTACACCAAAAATTCAATACAGCATCCACCAGGTGTCCATCTTTGTGTTTTTATATAAAACTAGAGGCCCAGTGCACAAAAATTGTGAACTTGGGGAGGGAGGGATAGTCCGTCAGCCCAGCCTGCACCCTCTCACAGTCCAGGAGCTCTCAGGGGGATGTCCCCCTGACGGCTTAGGACATCCTCAGTGCTAGGAGGCGGGAGAGTCTCCTGCCACTGCCGCAGCACTCACCAGCTGTGAGCCCACTTTGGCTGGGTGGCACCCCCCTGTGGAAGGGTAATGACCACTGGGGGAAGCTTCTGCATAAGCTCTGCCCCCTGGTGGTCAGTGCACATCATAGTGACCCATCATTCCACACTTCAGTCAATTTGCATATTAGCCTTTTATTATATAGGATTATCTGGGTACATAATACAATTTTAAAACATAACAGTAACAGAGGTAGCTCTATCCTTTGGGGAAAAAAATATAACTTTTCCCCTATTGCCTAACAAAAATACAAATGTTGAAATTCAGAATTAAGCCACAATAAAATGTTTTAAATTATGTTGTTGTTTTATATTTTAGACAGAGAGGAAATATGGGGAAAAGAGAGAGATAAAGGAACATTGATGGGAGAGAGAAACATTAATTGGCTGCCTCCCACAGGTACCCCAACCGGGGATGGAGCCCATAATCTGGGCATGTTCTCTGATGGGGAATGAAACTAGCAATCTTTCTGTGCATAGTGTGATGCTCAACCAACTCAGCCACAATGGCCAGGGCAATCGGAATGATTTTTAAAGCAAGAAATGCAGTGCTATAAAAGCTGGAAGTGCAAGAATGATTTTTAACAAAATGAAAATAGGTTGTTGGTTTTTACTTTCACTGATACTATCCATAAATTTCAATTTCTAATAAAAAAAATCTAACATTTTACATGCAGGAACAATTCCATTCGAACAGAGTAGCCATCACACACACACACACACACACACACACACACACACGCACGCACACACACACAGTGATTCATAATAATTACATAGAGACATTTCTCAAAGCCCTGGTGCAAATTTATACAAAGACTCTAGTTGTAAAGGATAAATATCAGCATTATTTCTAATGAATGGAACTTAAGAGCTGGTACTTGAGCAGTTTAGTTCTCTGATTATCACAGCTGATCTCTGATTGTGCAAATCTTATGCTACACTTCATGCGTGATTAACATCACTTAACTAAGGATTTATTCATTTTATTCTATTATCAAATCTTTCTATCAATCCTCTGTAAAAACAGCTAGACATCTAACAATGCCAAAATAGTATTTGTGTTTCATTAGAAACTTGATAAATATGTTTTTATATTTATGCACTTAGAAAAATGAAATAATTAGTTTTGTGTTGTAACTGCAATATGAAATTGACTCAACACGATTCCTCATTTAGACATTGGAGTAAAGTTTTGATAGTTTTAGGTAAATGTATCCATCGCCTTTCAACCTGTGAATATGAGACCTGTTTTTCTTGTACATGAATATGAGTGGTGGAAATCTTTAGTAAGTTTGTCCCTAGTGCTCAAAACATTAAGTATGTACACTGACTGCTGTATATCATCTCTTAATTGTGAATTCTTCAAAGGCATGTGTAAGGCCTCTTTTCATTCATATCAAACACGCGACATTTAATGGATTATATCCAAACACACACACATATGTGTGCATAGAACTATTATGACTGCTGTATATCATCTCTAATTGTGAATTCTTCCAAGGTACGTGTAAGGCCTCTTTTCATAATATCAAACATGCGACATTTAATGGATTATATCCAAACACACACACATATGTGTGCACAGAACAATTATGACTGCTGTATATCATCTCTAGTTGTGAATTCTTTGAAGGTATGTCTAAGGCAGCGGTTCTCAACCTGTGGGTCACGACCCCTTTGGAGGTCGAACAACCCTTTCACAGGGGTCGCCTAAGACCAGCGGAAAACACAGATACGATTCATAACAGTTGCAAAATTACACTTATGAAGTAGCAACAAAAATAATTTTATGGTTGGGGGTGACCACAACATGAGGAGCTGTCTTAAAGTGTCGCGGCATTAGAAAGGTTGAGAACCACTGGTCTAAGGCCTCTTTTCATTCATATCAAACATGTGACCCTTTCTGGATTATATCCAAACACACACACATATGTGTGTGCACACCCCACTGACTCACCTATGTCTTGTTTCCTTACTGTGGACACTTCTTCTCACCTTTACCCAAAAGCATCAAATCCAGGTTTCTATAGAGCATGGGCAGAATATTCTCATGGAAACCCGTGGTATATATTCCTGAAATCTGGCATCAGTTGCCTCTTTTTTAAGGAGAGAACGAGGCTGTTCCCAAGGTCACAGAGCGGATGACACAGGGGCTTTGCCTCAATCCTGGATCTCAGCTCCAGGAGGTGACTGTGCCAGGGATCCTGCCAACCTACAGTTTCCTCTGACAAACACTGATGGCACTGAACCCTGCGTCGCCATGTCCTCACATCAGCTCTGCCGACTTCACTTCTTCACACATCGCCATCACGGTTATGTTCTGGAAATGTCTTTGCCTGCTCAGGAGTAAGGGAGAGGCGCTCTGTGGCCACAGGTGGCTTTAGGAATAGCTCAGAGCTGTATCCTCTCTCTCCCCTCCCCTTCTCAAGTCCATCTCAGCGGTGCAGTGAAAGGAGTGAGTGATACAAACAAAAAGCATCTCCACACGCTGCTCAGGTCTCCTGAGCTGTGCAGAAAAGATTCTGGAAGATTCTTCTTCATTTGAGACAATGCCATGAGCACTCAGTCTAGAGATATCATCAAAGGCAGAGTTACATGCAGGGAATAGAAGGACAACTCATAGCCGGAATACACGCAGAACTTTTAAAACTCAACCATCAGAAAAAGGACATTATGGTTGATGCATCTGCAAACATCCTTTTAGAGATGTCAACAAAGAAGACATACAGATGGCACATGTGCTGTGAACAGTGTTTGATAACTTATGTCATCTGTGAATTGAAATTAAAACCGTCATTTCATCCCTATTAGAATATTGAAAACACACCGCTTAGAATAACGAAAATCCAAACCCTGAAAGCAATGCCAAGTGCCCATTTCCTGTGAATAAAGACCTTCTGAGGGATACCAAATAGGGCTTTTTTATTTTTTATTTTTTTCATTTTATCTAGCATCCACCATGCACCAAAAAGATAATGAGAGATGCTGATATACGTTTTAGTATATTCTAGTAAGTTAAAACTCATCACCTATCTACCTTTCCCGGGGCTTCCTAAAACATGAACACAATCACCATCTCTTTACAGGCCATGATGCTCAGGCATGCATGTCAGGGCATCTATTTAACATGTTAACTGTGCAGTCCCACCGTGGCACTGCTGTGTTCTCCCCACGCACAGCATCACGCCCGTGTCTCCCTTCTGAGGAAAAGACTTGCTTTCTGCTGCTCTCCCATCATGGCCAGCAAGAGACAGGCTCCTGCCGGGACCGGTGTGGCTCAGTGGATAGAGCGTCGGCCTGCGGACTGAAAGGTCCCAGGTTCGACTCTGGTCAGGGGCATGTGCCTTGCTTGCGGGCACATCTCCACTGTGGGGTGTGCAGGAGGCGGCTGATCGATGTCTCTCTCTCATCAATATTTCTGACTTTCTATCCCTCTTCCTTCCTCTCTGTAAAAAGTCAATAAAATATATTTTAAAAAAAGAGAGAGACAGGCTTCTGTTAGGAGGTACGTTAAGGGACCATTCACATACCCCCCTCCTCCCAAAGAGGACCCCCAGGCGCAGCACCCAGGGTGCCCCAGGAGGGGTGTCTCTGTGGAGTCAGTGGTTCCCACAGGCGGGGGCTGCCTGCTGGCTCTGTCCCCCACCTGCACCCCCTCTCTGTCACTGACCCGCGGCCACTCCAGCAGCACGCAGACGGAGAGCAATGGGTTCTCCTTCTGCTTTTCCAGCCACCGACCTGGGATGCTCCTTAGAAATAAACCGCTGGACCCAGAAAAGACCCAGCGAGGACCCGGGATGAAGGCATCAGCCACCGCTTGGCGCTCCTTGGCGATGCCAGCTGAAAGAGTGCGCACAGCCCTTGAGTAATTAAAGCCTCGCCCTGGCACACGATGTCCTATTATGCAAATAAACGCCCTCCTCCGTGGCATCCTGGAAGATTCCAGATGACAACCGAGCAGTTTGCGCATCGCAGGGGCCTGCAGTGAGGCGAAAAGCCCTCCCTGCTTTTTTATTTATGTTTTAATTGGGAGCGCCAAGCTGCATGCGGGTTTTTACGCTTAACACTCGCATCTGCATGAACAAATAAACCTTAGTCAACCTTTGTGTAAGTGGAGGCGATGCCTCATTTAATTAAATGTGATTTGTTGGGAAACTATGGTGACTCATGAATATTTATTATTTATTCCTAAAAAAGCATATGCTATCTTCTGTGAGGGAGCGATTTTCCAGAAATTGACCATCTCTGAGAGGGTGAAACCGATCAATCATTGTTTTGGATAAATTTTCCATTGGGTTGACAAACATGCAAATAATAAACTGCAATGGCGTGCTCCCACTTACTTGTTTTAAGTCCATTTTGATGTATCATTTTCACATCAATGATAGAAAAACTGGTTCAGTGTGAACATGTCAAAATTCATTGGTCAAAAATGTTTGGTCTTATTTTCTGATTTTTTTTAAGGTGTTTTCTTCATGCTCAATTTAAAGAACCCCAATGTTTATATAGCAGGGTATGATTACCCTAAAATACTGCAAGGGACAACGCCTTATTTTTTAGTTTAAAAATGTATATACATCACACAGAAATGCTACAGAATAGTGGAAGAAGCTCTAGTCAAAATAAATATCTTTGTCCATATTAAAATGTTAAATTCCTTGCCAAATCCGTTGTGTGGCTCAGTGAATAGAGCATCAGCCTGCAGATTGATGGGACCCAGGCTCGATTCTGGTCAAGGGCACGTACCTTGGTTGGGGGCACATCTCCAGTGGGGGGCGTGCAGGAGGCAGCTGATAGATGTCTCTCTCTCATAGATATTTCTAACTCTCTTTCCCTATCCCTTCCTCCCTGTAAAAAAATCAATAAAATATATTATTTTAAAAAAGTTAAATTCCTCAAAAGCATATCCTTATATCTTGACTTAAATTAAGACATAAACATAAACACTGATGATTGTTTAAGCCATGTTTATCACTCTGGAACATGCTTCTCCAGTGCCATTGTAGTAGCAATAACTGTAACTTCCTCTCCCAGAGACAAGAGTGTTTGCAAATGCATCTAATTAGTGTTTAGTGACAATTAGTGAAGGCCGCTTTAGGTTAGAAAAGTGTGATATGGAATAAATGATTACGCTTGAAAAAATTCTAAATGAAAATTAGATAGATTTAATTCCTCCAAAATTAAAAAAAAACATATTAAAATATAGTATTCATTGTGATTATTAATGTAAATATGAGTAAACCCTATATCTCTATTTTAAAACGTTGTGATATTTTATGTGTTATATTTGAAAGCAATCATTGGATTCTAGATGATAATTTTGATGCCATCATGATTTTTAGAATTCCATGAAGGCTGTTAAGTACAGCCAAAAGCCAAGGTAATGGAATGATACACATTAAGGAAAATATAGTGCGGTAATCATTTTTAAAAATTGAAAATGACTGTCTTGGACTTCACCATTTTCTTCAAACTATCAGACATCATTTTAGTTTTCAGCAGACAGCTGCTTATTTTGTAAAAGCATATTTATTCCTCTCCACTCACTAAAACCTCAGATTCTACCCTTTTATTCCTCTTTCTTTTTTTAAAATATATTTTCTTGATTTTTTACAGAGAGGAAGGGAGAGAGACATAGAGCTACAAACATCGATCAGAGAGAAACATTTATCAGCTGCCTCCTGCACACCTCCTACTGGGGATGTGCCTACAACCAAGGCATATGCCCCCAGACTGGAATCAAACCTGGGACCTTTCCGTTCACAGACTGACACTCTATCCACTGAGCAAAACCTGGTTCGGTTCTATCCTTTTATTCTTAATTTTGATCTCCACAGATGAGATCTTCCTCTCTAGAAGAGTCCTTCAATAGAGAGAGAAAAATGATAAATTAAAATTGATCAAAATCCTATAGGCCTTCATTTCTCATCTAGGTAATTCCTCAATTATTAACTTAGCTTTATGTTCAACTTTTATTTTTTTCCAATTCTCCCTTATCATTCTCTCTTCCCATCAAGATAATTGAATAATCAAGTAGATCATTCAATGATCTCACATACATAAGAGGAAAACTTATCTAGGTTGTTTGCAGTTTGTGGATATTATGAATTAATCTACTATAAAAATTCATGTACAGTCTATATTTTTCTGAGATAAAAAATGAAGACTATCTTCCAGGTTGTAGGAAAAATGCAAGTTTAATTTTTTAAAGAAATGGCCCAATTACTTTAGTCATTGTGATAAGTATACAAGTATCTTACTGAGATTTTAATATGCTTTTTCACAAGGGCTAGTGATGCTGAATATTTCCTGTGCTTTTTTTTCAGGGTATTTTTCAAAGCAAAGTTTTAAATTTTAATCAAATTTAATTGATCATTTTTCCCTCTAACTGACCTTAATTATAGTGTTAAGACTAGCAAATTTGTGCCTAACCCTATTTCTCACACATTTAGAGTGTTTATTGCAAATTTTATGGTGTTATCTTTTACAGTGAAGTCTGTGATCATTTTGGATTAAGTTTAGGTAAGATGTGAGTTTTAAGTTAAGGTTCTTTTTGTTTGCTTTCCTAATGAAGTTGCAATTCCTCTAGTTTCATTTGTGAAAATACGTTTGCATTTTCTCAACCATGAGTTGAGCATATTTGCCTGGGTTTACCCTCGATTCTCTGTTCTGCTCCATTGGTCTATGAATCAACCCACCAATGACTAAACTCTTGATGAATATGAATGTATATTAAGTCCTGACTCTGGATGTCACTGTTCTACCTACCTTATGTTTCTTTTAAAGATGATCAGAGCTATTCTAGGGCCTGTGCATTGGCAGATAAATTTCTGAAAAATATGGAACAATCTTGTTGCCATCTACAAAAATCTTTCCTGGACTTGGATACAACTAGGTTGTACCTGCATCGCCAATTTACAAAGACTTGGCATCTTATAAAGTTTAATCTTTTAATTCCTGGACATGGCATGCCCTTTGATTATTAGATTTTATTTGATTTCTTTCATCAGTGCTATTTAGTTCTCAGCATAAATATTCTCTACATGTTTTCTTAGACTTATACCTAAAAATTTCCTGTTTTAGTGATTATAGATGACATTTCATTGTTTATTTCATTGACTATGCATTCATCTCAAGTATGCAGAAATACTTAATAAATATACATATGTAAAAATTTTAACATAAGTAACAAACAAGAGATTAAGCAAAGCCTCATATTAATATGGACAGTTAAAGACAATAAAAAGGTTGAAATGGGCTCCTAAAATGTTTTAATGTAACAAACACCTAATGCCTTCAAATAAGCAGTGCTTAAGATGATGAAATAATTCACATTTATGAATATATCCTAAATATATACAAATGGGACAAGATTTTTATCGAACAGAAGTTTTATGTTAGTCATGACTTATATCTGGAGAATTGAAATTAATAGATATGTCTATGACCAGCATCTTTTAAGTTAGGTGAAAACCTCCAATAAATGATATGATGATATGATAAACTATTACCAGTGAAAATTCATTTAAAAGAAATAAGAAAATGATTAATTAAAAATAAACACTTGGTCCTCCATATCTAAAAATTGCTCATTTTTGACAGGTGAGAAATTCCCCTGGACACAAGCATATGATATTTATAATATACACCAACTTGAGAATGAAACAAGTGATCCATTTTTGCCTGACAGGGGGCTAAACTCCTATAATGGAAGAGGAGATGGAAAGTGGACTTCACTTTGTAACCTGGAGTCAGTATAGGAAACACTAAAAGATTTATTTTTCAGGAAGAGAGCGCCAGGGAAGCAAGTGCCAAGAATTTGTGGCTGGATCTGAACTCATCCTTATCAGCAAGTTTTATGAGTGGAGACAACCCTTCAAAAACGAATTCCAAATGAATAATATCATTTTGGTGAGGTGCAGACTGGGTTAACCGAGCAGAGTCTCGAGGCTGAGCTGCCTGGAAGAGGCCCTGTGCGGAGCTGTGCCTGCTCCTGGCTGGGCTGGCAGGCGCCTGGCAGGGCTCTCACTGCCTCTGTGGTGGAAGCTGCCGGAAGCCAGGGAGGGAGCCTCGAAGCTCCCAACACTGCCGGCTGTGGGAATGCCATCGGGGGCAGGGAGAGAGCAAGAACCTACCCCAAATGCGTGAGCAGGCAGGACAGCTCAGTGAACAGAGTGACGTCATATGGCGCAAGAAAGGGAGGACTATTGAAACCGCCTAGAAAAGCTGTCTTATCCAATAAAAGAGTAATATGCAAATTGACCATACCTCAGCTATACTCACAAGCCACGCCCACCAGCCACACCAATCACCCAATCGGAGCAAGTATGCAAATTAACCCAACCAAGATGGCTATGGCCACAGAGAGAGAAGGAGGGAGGCTTGGGTTGCCCCTGGCGATGGAGGAAACCAAGCTTTCCACAAACCCTGGCCTACAGAGGCCTCCACTTAAGGCAACAAAGTTTCCGGCAGGTGAGCAGTTGGGATCCAGCAGTCCTGGATTGTGATAGGGATGTCCGACTGCCTGTGTAGGCCGGATCCAAGTAGGATAGGGCCTAAACGGGCAGTCGGGCATCCCTCAAGGGGTCCCAGATGGGAGAGGGAGCAGGCTAGGCTAAAGGACATCCCCCCATACACAAATTTCGTATATAATAATCCTATATAATAAAAGGTCAATGTGCAAGTCCACCAAAGGGTGGGAAGATGCGTCGCTATGACGCACACTGACCACCAAGGGCAGGCCCTCACCAAAGGAACTGCCCCTGGGAGTCAGTGTGCTCCCACAGGGGTAGCGCCACTCAGCCAGAAGCCAGGGTCACAGCCTCTGTGGCCTCTGTGGCAGCGCTAAGGATGAGATCCCCAGAGGGCTTCTGGACTGCAAGAGGAAGAGGGCGCAGGCCTGGCTGAGGGACTTCCCCTCCCCCCATACGAAAGCCATGCACTGGGCCTCTATTTAAAAAAAAAAATAAATCGCTAACAATATCAATGCCATATATGGGAGGATGACAAAGATAACAATAAAATCACGTTGGCTCTGAAAAGAATACATATTTCTTAAAACACATTTTTTTAATGATTTTTTAAAAAATATATTTTATTTATTTTTCACAGAGAGGAAGGGAAAGGGATAGAGAGTTAGAAACATTGATGAGAAAGAGACACTGATCAGCCGCCTCCTGCATGCCTCCCACTGGGGATGTGCCCGCCACCAATGTACATGCCCTTGACTGGAATTGAACCTGGGACCTTTCAGTCTACAGGCCAACGTTCTATCCACTGAGCCAAACCGGTCTCGGCTTTAGAACACATTTTTATTTAAAATAGTAAATAATGTAGTTTTTAACACATATGTTTGCCTGGAAAATACACTTTCTGCCTGTGACTTGTTTATAATGTAATTTATTATTATCATAATGATTTTCTCTATGTTTAACTTCTACAGAAAAAAAATGTGCAATTTAATATTTGCCTAAATTTTTGAAGTTGAGTCCATCTCAAAGGTATGTATCGATATGTTTTTATTCATTTTTGAATATACTTTATTGATTTTTTTTACAGAGAGGAAAGGAGAGGATTAGAGAGTTAGAAACATCGATCAGCTGCCTCCTAAACACCCCCTACTGGGAATGTGCCCACACCCAAGGCACATGCCGTTCGGTCTGCAGGCTGATGCTCTCTATCCATGGAGCGAAATCAGTTAGGGCTGGTTTTATTCATTTTTACTCTGCATCTTGAAATCCAACAACATTTCAAGTCAGTATTTCCCATAGGAGAGCAAACATCCCAGATTCCAAAATGTATGCAACATCACACTCCTTGCAGTTGCAACAACAACCAAAACAGGAGAGAGTTCCCGCTCTGAGAACATCCAGAACACTACGCTGGCTCAGATCTTCAAATCCCTCCCCTGGTCCCTAAATGGGACATCTGCTGAGACGCGCCTTTTTGAGGAAGGAAGGCAGGAAGGCAGGAAGGTGGGAAGAAAGGAAGGAGGGAGAGAGCGAGAGAGGGAGAAAGGAAAGAATGAAGGAAAGAGGGAGGGAGGGAGGGAGGGAGGGAGAAAGGAAAGAATGAAGAAAGGAGGGAGGGAAGGATGGAAGGAAGGAGGAAAGAAGGAAGGGAGGAAAGAAGGAAGGGAGGGAAGGAGGGGGGAGGGACTGAGGGAGGGATGGAGGGAGGGACCACACTCCTACAGCTATTTTCTCCAAGGCTTTCCTGAGTCCCTTCCAAGGGAGCAGGAACCACTGAGCCCACTGATAAGATACGGTAGTTGTTTTTTCTAATGTTGTTTTATTTTTTTAATTATATTACTTTTTCCATCAACTTTTAACCCCCATATACCCTCTTCCACCTTCTCCCTCACCCCTCCCCATCAGCACACTGTATTCTAAAGCCTGTCTGGTCCTCTGTGTCCTCAGAAGGCTGGTCTCCTGCTCTCCGTACCTCTCACAATGGGAAACCTGGCATTTCCCCCACCACCAGGCAGCACACGTACTTCCTACAACGTACTGACTATATATCCTCTGCCGCACTTTAATCCTGTGACTATTTTGCAACCGTCAACCTGTTCACCTGAAAGTAATACAAAACAATATCGAGTGCAAACTGTAATTGAAAAAAAAATAAAACTAAAAAAAAAAAAGAAAATGATACCAAGTAAAACATCTAGACTAATAAAAAAGAAACAAATTCACTGTACCTCCATGACATCCATGAGCCAATCAGGAGTGAGTAGGCAAATTAATCTGTCAAGGATGGCAGCAGCTCCACCCTCCCGCCACTTTGGGCCTGTGAGAGCCAGAGAAGTTGAGGGAGAAGGAGAAGTCAGGCACCTGAGGCTGGCTGCAGCCTATGGCTGACCAGAGAGAAGGAAGCCAGGATCCTGGGTGTGGGAATGAGGCAGGGAAGCAGTTAGGGGCAACCAGGCAGGCAGGTGAGCAGTTAGGAGCCATCCGTTCTGGATTATGAGAGTGATGTCTGAAGGCCAGTTATCCCCCAAGGGATCCCAGATTGGAGAGAGTGCAGGCGGGGCTAAGAGAAACCCCGCCCCCCATGTACAAATTTCATGCACCTGGCCACTAGTTTAAAATAGAGGTGAAGTCATAAAAAAACAAAATAATGATACTTTAAAAATCAATACCTTCCAGAAGTTTTCTCCGCAGGTTTTAGTTTTATTCTGACCAGCAGGCCCTCAAGGCAGCATGGTCCACACCACAGCCTCTGTGGTGAATTTAAGGGACCGCAGACAGACAGCAGACACACACCAGCAACACGGAAAACCAGAGGTGTCACAGGCGAGAGGCAGAGGCTACCTCTGGCCAGTCACTCCGCACCAGATGTGCTCATGTGGCAGCGAAGCCAATGACTAAATCCTTTTTCAACAACACGAAGAATTCCTAGAAACGGATAAAGGTAACCAAAAACTCAGTGGATACGGGGATTTCTACAGAGGTCTCCGGAGATGCAAATTGAAATTCACAATTTTCTATTACTTTTCACCATTTTTTCTGGCTAATTACTTCATTTTCTCTTTTAATTGAGGGCTGACATCAAAGTTCGCCGAGAGAAGGAGGGAGAGCCCGGGATAGGTGGGCAAAGGGGAGGGGGGAGTGGAACATTTGCAATGAAAAATTTTTCATTAAAGATTTTTATAAAGATTAAATTTTAAAATGTGGCATGAGAATTACAATAAATGCTACTATTTCCTGAGAGGTTACAAGGTAGCCCACACTATGCTAAGCACTTTGCATAACTAGCTAGTGGACTTCTCAGTGGTCCCTGGAGAAAATGCTCTTTTGAGACTCATTTTAAGGATAGGGAGGGTCTGAGTGACCTGGAGACCGAAAATTCTTTGTCCAAGGTCACAAAGCTCAGGCGACAGAGCCAGGACTCTAAGCATCGTCTGTCACCCTTCAGGTCCTCTACAGGTAGAGAGAAAGTTAATAAAATACGCCAAGCTAAAAGTGAAGGTGGTAGCAAACCAAGCCAGGAAGGGCAAGAGGGATGGAAGGCTACCATTTTATTATTATTATTATTTTGAGTTTTATTTATTTATCTACTTATTTAGTAGTTTTTACTTCCTTTTTTTAAATTTTTTATTAATGTCTACCTTTTTTTTAGTTTTCTTTTATATTTTTAGTAGTTTTTTCTTATTTTTTTAATTTCTTATTAATGTCTACCATTATTTTGAGTTTTTTTTCCTTTTTGTGTAGTTTCTCTTATTTATTTATTTTTTTAATTACTGTCTACCATTTTTGAGCTGTCTGTGTAATTTCTCCTGGACCTCCTTACCCAGACACCAGGAAATATCGTGTCAATCTCAGCGGTGAAGACCTCTTTCCTACTTTCCGAGACAAGTTTGCATCAGGTGACAACGCAAAAGCACTCAGTGCACAGGCAGCTCTTTCTCCCTCATCCTCACTCTTAGGCACGTGTGTGAGTGTGTGTGTGTGTGAGTGTGTGTGTGTGTGAGTGTGTGTGTGTGTGTGTGTGTGTCTGGAGCATCTGCTTCTATTTCCTCCCCTCACGTATGTTAATCTTCCTACAGAAGGTAGCAGAGCCTGACTGCAGACGCGCATGCATGTTCACTGTCCTTCGTCTCTGAGAGAAGGGGTGGGGTCTTCACCACAGGTGCATCCCCAGAGGACTCCATGCTCAGGGCCCACACTGAAAGGTCTCCTACATGTCAGATCCACATGGACAGGCCTAGGACCATCATGGTTCTCTGAGGCCACGTATGTAAGCACTCCATTCAGATAGGAAGCTGAGAATTTGCTCTTTATCACTGCAGAAGATGAAACTATGGAATCAGTGTGAGGCTTAGCTTTATCTGTATCTGGTTATAAGATCCAGAGTCGGACAGCCAGCAGAAACTGGGTGAAGCCAGGACAGGAAAGGTGATGGGGGAGAGATGGGATTATTGCCCAGGGCAGAAAATGAGGGCTTTAATATCTGTTAATCCAGATAAAGCACTTTATGTGCATCTGTAGTCACATTTATGTAACACTCATGGTATAAAATACCATTCAGAATGATACTTAAATGTTATTTGAAATACTTTATTAGAGGGATCTTCCTAAAGCATAAATAACCACCAACAGAAAAAAAAAAACATTAAAAAAAAGAATTTTTAAATATATTTTATTGATTTTTTTTTCACAGAGAGGAAGGGAGAGGGATAGAGAGTTAGAAACACAGATGAGAGAGAAACATCGATCAGCTGCCTCCTGCACACTGGCTAATGGGGATATGCCCGCAACCAAGGTACATGCCCTTGACTGGAAACGACCTTGGGACCTTTCAGTCCACAGGCCGATGCTCTATCCATTGAGCCAAACCGGTTTTGGCTTAAAAAAAAAAAGAATTTTTAGAATATTTCAAAACCAGTATTATATTCTTGCATTTAAAAAATATAAGCAGTTTGCCATCACATTCAATAAAGCAACATAAGATATAAAAAAGCCACAAAAATGTATAGGATCGATGTTTCCTCATAACCTCTATTTATAATTCATCTAAGCAGACACAGGAACGGGTGGGTTTTTTTTAAAGGTAGTAGCTTGTTATAAATACCTTTGTTTCTAAGAGGAAATTTCTAATATAGTAATTCAATAGACTTCATGATAACTCAGTAGTCATTTGTTAAAGAAAAGGTATAGGATAGAGGGATAGAATCAGATATAATCTAATGCCTGGGAATGGACTAATATTTTACTGAAAACGGCATTTTCTAAATGAATAAATAAGATTTGGCTGAGTTACATATTTTATGTAAATTTATGCATCTGATAAGGAATCAAGCCCAAAATTAAAACATGGGACTGCCTTTCTTGATGGAATCAACTGTACTTACTTATATATCTGAAGAACAGTAATAATCAGCATTTGCTGGAGCATGTGAGAGTTCAATGGTTGGAGAGAAGGCAGGAGTTATACTGTGGTGTATAGTGACTATCTGAAAATCCAGATTAAGGGGAAAAAATCAACATTCAATCTTGAAATAGGTTCTATGACAAGTCAAGGGACAGAGTTTAATTCAATATTTTAGGGAAGGGCTATCAAATAAAAAAAAATCTACAGCAGAAACCAGTTTGGCTCAGTGGATAGAGTATAGGCCTGCAGACTGAAAGGTCCCAGGTTCGATTCTGGTCAAGGGCATGTATCTTGGTTGCGGGCACATCTCCACTGTGGGGCATGCAGGAGGGGGCTGATCAATGTCTCTCTCTCATCGATGTTTTAACTCTCCCTTCCTCTCTGTAAAAAATCAATAAAATATATTTTTAAAAAAAGAAAGAAAACTCTCCTTAAAAAAAAACCTACAAACATGATAATGGCCAAGTTATTCTATAGATTTTTAGTAATTATCTTTATTTTACTGTTCAATACTAACATTCAATATATTTAAGAAAATCTCCACCTCCTAGCATGTATTTCCTTCTCTCCATTGCTCCTGCAGGAAAATTCCAATGTGATTTCCAACCTCACAAACATGTCCATAATAACAGGCCAAATCAGGACCCCAGGATGAAGGAAATGGAAATGGAGGCCTTCACTGACAAAGCAAATTGCCCCGAACAAACCTTCAGCATCCGCAAAGGAGAACTCTATTTTCATTTCACATCGCTGTTGTTTAGTTTTGGTTGGTATTCATGAAAACTTCATTCTGAGGCCCGTCAGGTTCACTACCGTTGTGAGCAGATTATGAGTTTCTTGATTTTTCAAAGGAACAGTTAGTCGCTCAGGTGTAGCATAACACCTGACACACTACAAAAGGCAGATGATTTAAAACTCAAATAGGCACTTGAACATGACAAACACGTCTAAAGGGTAAACACATCCAAATGAAGCAGAAAATAGATAATTAAACATTTTTTTTTACGATATGAAGTTCATTTATGATGTTTTGCTAAATGTGATATTGAGATGCATTCACAGGACAAAACCGCATCCCAAACTAATTACTGCTATTCAAGGAAGAAGTAAAGCTTGGTTCATTGTTGTTGTTTTTTTCCTTTTCTTTTCTTCTTTTGTTTTGTTATTTGTGTCAGCATGCCTTTCATAAAGGATTTAGGAGCTTCCTATATCTAAATTGGTTATGCCAGACAGACAATGATGGTAATTCTAGCACAAGAAAAAGAAGATACGTAATGAGGAAACTATAAAACCTGGCAAATAGCAGCTCTGTCAAAATGTTTCATAAATATGTTAACTATGCCTTTAAAAGAAAAGGTCCACTCTCCTCTAACTTGTAAGTTTCTACATGACACCTGAAGACAGAAAATCAACTATCATTAGCCCTTACCATGACATGATACTTTCCTCAAATAGCATGTTCAAACCTCATGCTATGTATGTGCTAATCTACTAATGTTTGAAGAGTCATTTCTATGTAGTTCTGGGAAAGAAGTGTTTAAAAACAAAAGAAATACCTAAATAGTGTTGGGTTAGAAATTACAATAAGCCCTAAGTGGTTTGGCTCAGTGGATAGAGCATCAGCCTGCGGACTTAGAGGTCCAGGTTCGATTGCGGTCAAGGGCATGTACCTTGGTTGCAGGTACATCCCCAGTAGGGGGTGTGCAGGAGGCAGCTGATTGATGTTTCTCTCTCATTGATGTTTGTAACTCTCTCTCCCTCTTCTTTCCTCTCTGTAAAATATCAATAAGATACATTTTTAAAAAAGAATTTGCAATAAATTATGCAGTTGAATTGACTTATTCCTGAGTCCATATAGAAAAAAGTTTGATTGCTTCACTTGAAAACTCTGAAGCACACTTAGTACTTGTATATTCAATAGAAATATCAATAGCTTTCCCCAGTTCAAAATTATTAACTGAGAAAGGATACAGGATAAACAGGTTTTAAGTTGTCAGAAATACACATTTTTATTACAGAAATATATCATCTATTACAGAGTTTAACATTTCACGTATCATATTAAGCTACATAGTGGTCCTGGTCTAGAATATTTTATCTACAACTAATGAAACTAACTTACCTTCCTCCTATAATTTGCCTAGCTATCCATCACCAAGGTAATATTGTTCAGTTCTGTGTTCCTGAGATTTCAGAACACAGGATTAACAGGAAAATCATTTGCTGACCTTTTTCTTAACACAGACAATCTGAGAAACAAACACACACACGTTAATTATAAGAAGGTTTACAAATTTTATATATTTCCAAATCAAAACTAATTTTCTTTCAGATTCAAATTTTAATTTCAAAATATGTTTACTGATGAATAGTGACATCTTAAAGGTCATGTGCACATTTAAATTAATTATGAGAAATTTTATTCTACTATATCATATTTTTGAATACCTCTACTGGAGTTTTTATTTGACTAGACATTAATGGGTTCACACACACACACAAAAAATAACATTCTTCAAACATATATTTAATTACAAGCTTTTCATATTAAGTTAGTATATGCTATTTCTATTTTATAAATTGGAATCAATTTCTACATGAAATGCTTTATTTTCTCAATATAAATTTTGGTATTTAATTCATCAAGACATATCTTCTTAACTTGTACTCTTAATACAATACTAGTGGCCTGGTGCACAAAAATTATGCATGGAGGGGGGAGTTCCCTCAGCCCAGCCTGTACGCTCTCCAATCAGGGACAGCTTAGGGGATGTCCAACTGCTGGTTTAGGCCCGATCCCACAAGAATCATGCCTAAACTAGCAGTCAGACATCCCTCTAGCAATCTGGGACTGGTAGCTCCTAACTGCTCACTTGCCTGCCTGACTGATCACTCCTAACTGCCCTCCCCTGCTGGCCTGGTTTTGCCCCCATCTACCCTCTCCTGCCAATTTGATCTCACCCCCAAGTGCCCTCCCCTGCTGGCCTATTCGCCACTAATTGCCTCTGCCTTCTTGAACACTCCTAACTGCCCTCTCCTACCAGCCTGATCTCGCCCCCAACTGCCCTCCCATACAGAGCCAATCTCACCCCCACTACCCTCCTTTGCTGGCCAATTTGGTTCTGATTGGTTAGTTTCTATGCCAGTCAGCATCAAAAGCACTCCCTCCTAGGCAGCCATTGGCTCCTCATAGTTCACCCAGATTTGGATCTGATTGGTTGGATTCTATGCCAGTCAGCATCCCCGTGCCTATCTCCGGGCCTGATCAGAGAGGCGGGGCTGATCAGCAGCCCCTGTGGACACCCAGGGAGAAAGAGAGGCACGGTTGATCAATAGCTGCCACAGAGGCTATGGATCAGACCTTGCTTTTCTCTCCCAGATTCTCTCTGGGCCTGATTCACAGCCTTCTTTGCAATCAGTGCTGGGTGGGTCATCTTGGCAACCCAGCACTGACTGCCAGACTGACTTCCGGTGTTCAGTCAAGCCTTCAGTCGGTCATTACAAACCCTGGGTTTTTATATATTAGGAATAAATTACTGTATTTTAACCAAATATCATTTCTACTGGATGTTACTATATATAGTTTTTTTTTTTAATATATTTTCATTGCTTCCAGACAGGAAGGCAGAGGGAGAGAGAGACAGAAACATCAATGATGAGAGCGAATCGCTGACCAGCGGCCTCCTGCATGCCCACTACTGAAAATTGAGCCTACGCCCACACATATGCCCTTGACTAGAATCAAAGCTGGGATGTTTCAGTCCGCAGGCCAGCACTCTTATCTAACTGAGCAAAACCAGCTAGGACTAAATATTTTTTAATTAAAAAAAAAAAGGATTGTATAACTATTCTGGTAATTTAAAATATCTAATAAAGTGTATTAAAACTTTCTTAGCCTTTCCTTCCAATGAAATATCTTCTGGCAGAAATGCCTAATGCAAAGTGATTTTTTGGCCTTAGTTTATTTAAATATTTGGTCAGTTATTTAAATATTCCTGAGTCATCATTACTTTTCCCTTAAAATTTGCAAAATTGTGCATACAACATTGTTTATTAATAAGTGTTTTGAAATGTTCCTAGTAATCATGGAGGCCCTGATTCATTTTTAAACATTTGCATAAATTTATACACTGAGACTTACTCTAACAGATACAAATTTAAGATAAGCAAGGGCATTTGGGTTTCAAAGTATTTCAATTTTTTTTTAAGTTTATAGCAGTCTATATATGGTAGCAGGATGCTTACTCTCATGATTGAGAGTGGGTGAAAACCTTCAGTCACAAGGTATCCAACATAACTCAAGGTGAGATTGTAAAAACCGGGACAGCATTCAGGAGAATTAGAAAAAGTAGAAGACATGCGGGCTATGGTACAGAGTAAAGTCCTTTTAATGGTGTCATTTGAGCTCTGGCCCGAGCATCCGCCACCAGTAGGACCTAAATAAATTCGAAACGAAGATCTCCCTCACACCGTGGGCAGCCCCAGCTGGCATTACAAACGGGCAGGCCAGATGGTGTTTGGGCAGTCAGCTTCGATTGCATACCTGTCCTCTCTTACACACACACACGCCACACACTCTGGCTGAATAACGATAGGAAGAGAACCAGAAGCCGGTGCACTTCTATGAAGAGATCATGTGATTTGATATAAAATGGGTGATATGGAGCCACTTAATGTGTTGTATGTTGCACATGGCCTCCGATATTCTTAAAGTCAAGTCATGCTCTAGAAACCTGGGGGAAACTGCATTTTGGAAGTTCTTTGCATGATATACATGAGATTAATTGTGTTAATTTGCTTTTATATACGTTTTTAATTTTTAACATATTTTATTGTTTGTTTTTTTTTACAGAGAAGAAGGGAGAGGGACAGAGAGTTAGAAACATTGATGAGAGAGACATCGATCAGCCGCCTCCTGCACGCTCCCCACTGGGGATATGCCTGCAACCAAGATACATGCCCTTGATCGGAATCAAACCCAGGACCTTTCAGTCTGAAGGCTGGTGCTCTATCCACTGAGCCAAACCTGTTTCGGCTATTTGTGCTAATTTTAATTTCCTCAGTGACTAGTGGCCACTTGTCCTCATTTAGAATAGCTTAGGGAAGAGTTTAAATAGAGCCACACATCAGAGACTCTGTTATAGTGCACAGACAATGTTGCAGACCATTTTTCTGCATGTTTACAAAAATTATATAGCCGATCCTGGAAGGACATTAGAATCCAAATCCTGAATCTGCAAACTATCCTGTGTACCCTTGGCATGTTCACTTGACTTTTTGGTGCCTCAGTTTTTCCATCTGCATAATGGGTAGGCAGGAGTGGATTCATAGCAGATCTGCAAGTTGTTTTCAGATATTAGTAAAGAAAATCAAGTTCAAATAGAGTAATAATTACATGTTACTATGCACACATATTTCCTTTGTTTATGAAAACATTTTAGAAAAGTATAACACCAAATAAACTTTAATTATTTTGCAAGTCTTTTGCAGTATTTATACTTACATTTGTTATTTACAATTTCAGTATTTTTCTTTCTACTAGTGTGGCCTTTTACGTAGGTCTTCCAGGGAAAATAAAACATATTTTGAGCAGCTCACTCCTTTTTTTTTTCTTTTTCAGTTAGTGCTTCTTTGATATTTGCCTTTTTAAAAATCCTTTATTGTTTAAAGAATTGCATATGAATCCTTTTTGCCCCACTGACCTCTCCCCACTTGTCTCCCCACCCCAGCATATGCCTTCACCCCTCTACTGACTGTGTCCATTGGTTATGCTCATACACATTCCTCTGAGGTTGGATGGTCTGTTGGACGCTTCTCTGTCTCTGGATCTAATTTTGTTCCTCAGTTTATTTTTGTTCCACAAATGAGTTAGATCAGTGATATTTATCTTTCTCTGACTGGCTTATTTCACTTAGCACAATGCTCTCCAGCTCCATCCATGTTGTTGCAAACAGTAAGATTGCCTTCATTTTTACAGCACTGTAGTATTCCATCATGTAGATGGACCACAGCTTTTTAATCTACTCATCTGCTGACGGGCACTGAGGCTGTTTCCAAATCCTAACTCTGGTGCATTGTGCTGCTATGAACATAGTGGGGAAACTCACTGTGGGCTAAGTTATAATTCTAATCCTGTATTGAGAGCCCCTAGCCAAACTAGTCTCATCCAAGATGCCAACATGTGTGAGTTCAATAAACAAAGCGCTCTGCATCCCTTCCCTCTGATCCTGCGCCTACAGCACCCCTCATTGTTACGATTAAAATCATAACCTCGATACCAATTTGTACTTCTCCTAACGTTTTTGTTGTTGATTTGGTTGGTTGTCTTGTTTTAGCTTAAAAGTATCATATACAGCCTTCAATTTCACTGCCATTAGACGGAGACGGAGACTATGCCATAGTAATCTTTCTATCTCTGATGCTTAGCACATTGCTTGCCGTAAATTAAGAGCACAAGACACATCAGATGAATGAGTGAGCATATCAATAAATCTGTCCATCTGACCAGGCACGCGAATACATTAACCCATGAATTGAGGGGTCACTGCTGGGCCTCTGAGCAGCTCTCCGGTTTCCTAGCCAATGAAGAGGGGTCTCCTCCTTGGGGGGCACTGCCAGAGAGGCGGGCCATGGATTTCTGACACACACACACCCCCCCGTCTTTCCTGTCAGGGATTGGCCTCTGGGCCCTAAATTCCCTAGATGTGGTTGCTTTCTCATCTCTGAGCCTCCAGCAGTTCCTCCCCAAGGAAAGGCCGCGTCTTCACGTCCCGACCTCAGGATCGTCCTTCTGGAGGCTGGGCCTGGTCACATGGCTCAGAGGCTTTTACTTGGACACGTGTTACATAGGAAGCCAGACCATGGGAAAGGGGTTTAATGGACCCGGTTCCAGAATATGCAAAATCACTAACACAGCCTGATTTTAAAAAATGAGACTTCAGCTAAGTTGGCAGTGTTAACAGTGGGAAAGAACAGATGCTTAATACAGCAGGTTAATAAAGCTCAGAACTTTAGAAACATTCAGAGTCCCAAAATTTTAATATTTATGGTGAGGATATGACTTGTTTGCATTTCTAGATCCTCATATATAGAGTGTGTGTGTGTGTGAGAGAGAGAGAGAACAAGGGGTGGGGGGAGATTGAGAGAGAGAAGCTTTTTGTTATGTGTTTAGACTTTGAAACTCCAGGCTGCAATTATCCTATGCAAAAGAGTGTGGCTGGATTATGTGATCCCCATGTTCATTTCCAACTTTAATGCAATTCTTCTTAATCGATATTTTAAAACTGAATACCCTCGAGCATAATTTTGTGGGGCTAGTTCTTATGTAAAAGATATTTTACTGTGTTTTCATTTTTATTATAACGAAAAACCTGAATGTGTGATTTTTACTATTTCGATAACCATAGTAAAACCAAGCGCTAGAGCATAATCCCAGGATCTTCACTTGCATTGATATTTAGAAAAGGACGGATGCCAAATGATCACTTAAAGCGCTTAATATTTTAATGTGCCATTCTCTTACTCAAATTATTTAAATGTTCTAAGCTTTCATTTTTTTTTTATGTGCCAAATGGTAAGAATAAAATCTACCTCACAGGGATATTGGGAGTTGGTTAATATTTTCTTCCATTTGGAAGGCACGTAGGTAAGGCTGTTGCTGGTTCGACACAATTAATGTTTTATATATATAATTTTTTCTTCATGAAATTTAAGTTTTTATAAGATTTTAACCAGTCATCGACAATCTAGTTGGATGGTCGTATACTATCATCAAAAGGCCAATCAGGAACATGGATGCAATCTTTCTCCACAAGAGTAGTGTCATAAGCTGGTTCACATATTTTTACTATTGTGGTAACTCCATATTTCTTAAGTTCCTCCATAAATTTGTCTATGGTCACATTGGTTGAATTGTGATAAGAAATCTCATATTCTTTTTTTTTTTAGTTTATTTTTTTAATTTTAATGCTTTATATTGATTTCAGAGAGGAAAGGAGAGAGAGAGAAAGAGATAGAAACATGGATGAGAGAGTCAATGATTGACTGCCTTCTGCACGCCCCACCGTGGCGGTCGAGCTGAAACCTGGGCATGTGCCATGACAGGGAATCAAACCGTGACCACTGAGCTACACCAGCCAGGCTAGACACTATGAGCGTTACTAACAAGTGATGATGGAGACATTGACGTGTCCATGTCTTCTAAAGGCCCAGGATATATGTAGGCGGAGCCTGATTGCCTGGTGCCTGAAATCCACTACCGCTCTGAACTTCTCAATTTCCACATGAAACCCTCTGACTATCTAAGCCGGTGTGAGTCAGACCTTTCTGCTGCTCGCAGCGAAAAGCCACCTCCCTTGCCAATGAGGGACAGGACCACCCTCCCTGCCAATAAGGGACAGCAAGACATGCTGACAAAGGACAGGCTCTCCTGCACTGAGCTGGTTCTACAGAAACGGCGGCAGGCGGAGATCTGAGGATCTGTTTTTGGGGAGCATCTGGAAATCCTTATTCTGAGGATCTCTGTTTCTGGGGAGCATCTGGAAACCCTTGTTCCGTGTCCACAATTAGCGACTTTCATCCAATTAGGATTGTGGCACCCCCCTGGCCTGAGGGATTCTTTTGGAAATGAACAGGTGACAGTGGGAAGTCACTGAGCCTATAGCTTCTTCCCCGTTCCCCGGGATTCAGGGACAGGCCAGCTCCAGGGGAAGATAAAGACTTGCACTTGACACTCAGCAAGGGCCGCTCTGCCTCTCCGCCTGCCTGTCCAGGAGGATCCCAGATGCTATTTTCGTCCCCGGAGAAGGACGCCGGAGGACAAAGCCACACTTGGAGAAGCACAGAAGCAGAAATATCCGAAATAATCAAAGACAAGTCCTTCACTCAACTCCCAGATGTCAGACATCTCGGTTGCAGGAGCCAGGTCATCTCCCTTCTAAGCTGGGGCACATACGAGGGTTTTTGTGATGTCATCTGGGGCATGTACATGACCGAGTGCCCTGCACACACTCCCTCTGCTCTCCTCACCTGCTTCACCCACATTCACCTCCTCCTCCTCCTCCCCCCCTCCTCCTCCCTTTCCTCCTCCTCCTGGTCCCCATTATGTAGCAACCTTAGCCTCCCTTGCACGTTGCCATGGTGATGGGGAGTGAAACCGGGTACCCAGGAATGGAGGAAGGTCTAGGGAAGCTGATCATGATAGCCATCATGTTCTCTCATAGGTGAGATTTCAGTTTCAGGTTATCCACTAGGATGAAACCAATCCCTCCCAACCCTCGTGGCTTCCACACGGACATGCTAACTCGGGTCACGTCGCGTGTTCCCTGAGGGGTACCTTGTGGCCCCCGGGATGCGATAGGGCACTGCTGGGCCACATTCCACAGGAAGCTCATCTCAGTCCCCTGCCACGGACCCACTTTCCTCCGGGGGAGTGATCCCCCCCAGCACCTCCCCATGAGGCTTTGTGTCCAGCTGGGGGGTGGGATATTTCCCCCAGGAGACCAGGCCCAGGAGGGAGACCGTCAGAGGCAACCCTCCACATACGCCATGCTGGTCACAGCACTACCATCATCATCCTTTCTGTGAGCACCGATGGGCCAGGTTCAACGCCATGGCCAACCCCAGAGTCAGCCTACCAGCAGCTGCACCGGGCCGTCTGCAGGGGCTGTGTGCCTCTCGGGGGTCACCATGCCCAGGTCTGCCCTAAAGGAGGAGGCCTGGTCCCCGGTCAGCGCTCATTCCCCCTTCACCTCTCGCAGGGCTTCTGACCATTTCCCTGAAAGTAAGACATCCCCCGAAAATAAGACCTAGTTCCTGTTTGGCCTCTCGCTGTCATATCAGGCCTCCTTCTGAAAATAAAACCTCCCTGGTCATAAGGCCTCTCCAAACATCAGGCCTCTCAGGAATAGAAGGCCCCCGAAGCTACCCTAAGGGGTTTGACTCCTGATGTAAAGAGACCTCGCCCTGCCTGAACAGCTCCGGCTGCGCTGCGGCCCATCAGGGAGCTGGTTTGTGATGACAACGACTACCGGACCATCAATAGGTCATACGTTTCCTTTTTTTGTTGTTGTTCAACAATAAATGTGCACCGTCTTCTTCTTCATGGAGAAATAAGACCTCCCCTGAAAATAAGACCTAGCACATCTTTGGGAGCAAATGTTAACATAAGACACTGTCTTATTTTCAGGGAAACAGGGTGTCTAAAGGTAATCCACTCCTCTGACACTGGGCGCCTCACTGCAACAATCTCCCCTCGGTTATCTGCGCCCCAGGACTTCTCCTGACTGCTAAGGGGTGCGGGGAGGGAGACAGAGGTGGAACCATCTCCTCAGACCCCTCTTTGAGGACATTCCTTTCCCCCGAAGAGACACACGCAGGGCCCTCCTGCTGTGAAGGAGATGCGTGTGTCATGGGGGACGTGGCAGTCCATTCATTAGAATGTCGCACCGCTTGTGCTGTCTGAAAGCTCAGAGTCCACCGCGCTCTCCATCAAGCCATGTGCTGGGTGATTTCCCACGCGCTACTGAATTTCAGCATCACACGGGTGACATAAACACCCATTTTCCCCTCTTTTTACATCCCAGGGAATTGGCACTTGGCAAATCTAATCACTGGCCAGTGTCTGTTAGTGGAAATCAGAAGAGGCGACATCAGAGGGAAGATTGGGAAGGCATTTTTCTAAAATGGAATTATATAAAAAAGGTAATTAGACATTTTTGACTGAGATTCTTCCATTACTAAAGCCTCAAAACCAAAAATAAAATAATAAAAGCATCCCCTAGACCTGGCCCCTGGCCTCTGACCCCTGACCCTGGCCCCTGACCCCTGACCCCTGCCCTCTGACCCCTGGTGGGGGGGATCTGTCTGTGACACCTGCAGTAGCGCTGGCCTGTGTGGACTGGTGTCCCTGCTTGCTGCTCAGTGAGCCCCTGCTCTCTGCCATCCCTGGCAACATCCTTTGACTTCTGACCCCATGCATTCTAGAGGCCACTCATGTCCTTCCTTACCCTTTGAATAGGGGGAGTGCAAGAGGCAGCTGATGGATGTTTCTCTCCCATCGATGTTTCTAACTCTCTCTCCCTCTTCCTTCCTCTCTGTAAAAAATCAATAATATATATATAAAACTATATCTGTGGGTTGTGACCACTTATTAATCTCAGCATTTACCTGCATTTTTGTTTCGTTTCATCTTAAAATATCCTATATAATAAAAGCATAATGCACAAATCAACTGAATGGCTGAATGACAAGTTGGCAGGGGTGGGTCCAGTGACCAGGGGGGGTGCCAGGCCAGCCCAGGCAACTGCCAGTGGGCAGAGGGAGGAGAGGGCAATGGGGGTCAGAATTAACATTGACCAGTGCTGGTGGAGAGACAATGGTGGTGGAAGGGCAGTTCCATCTGGCTGGAACCTTCCGCTGATTGGCTGCCTGGTCAACACCTGCAGAGGGAGCAGGCCTAAGCTGGCAGTAGGACATCCCCTGAGGACTCTTGGACGGTGAGAGCTCAGGCCAGGCTGAGCCTCCCCATCCCCCGATGCACAGATTTTCGTGCACCAGGCCTCTAGTATAGCATAAAGGGGAAAGAAGTGATTCTCATTCGTATTAAGGACCTAGAATACATCTGCCTTCTCTCTGACAAATAGCCTTATCCACGTGCTCACACTTTTACCCGTGAATCCGGTGATGACTAACAGGGGAAGTTCATTTGGATAAATACGCCTCCCGTGGGTGGGCTCCTTCGTCAGGACTCCAATATCCATAAGCATCGCTGAGCCGCGATGCGTCATCTCTGTGTGTAACCCAATCCCGTCTGTCTGAGGGGCTGGTTCGGAAGCATCTCTCCTCTGCAGCCAGATTCATCAGGATGCTGCTTCCTCTCACCCAGAGTGGCGTGTTTAGTAATTGGGTCATTTTTCTTCCCCATCAGGATAACAGTGGACGGAACCGGTGCATGTGCCATGTAGAAGTGTGTCGCTGCCTGAGTGCTGGGAAAATTTGACTACGTCTCTCAGATTAACATGCATTTGAGAATAAATGACTCCCGTAATCATCCACAGAACCCCAACGCCTGCCGGGCCATGGGGAAGGACCATGGCAGGGGGAAGGAGGGAAGGGACAGGGAGTGTGTGTGTGGGGGGGGTCGGAGAGGTCACGGAGGGGGGATGAGGAGGACCTCTCTGGGATGACTGCCTTCCTTTGATGCTCAGGAGGGAAAATACCGAGCCTCAATCTGCTTATAAATTGGGGGACAGGACCGTACCATTGGGATGGCATTGGCCTATGGCTAAAGGCTGCAGAACGGCATTGTGGGGTGGAGAGCACACCCAGATGTGCCACACAGGGCTGTTCCCAGTGGAAGGAAAATGCCAGAACAGTGTGCAACTCTTCGAGAAAGCAGTGCATTTCCAACTCAAGAAAGTCCTGTCTCGGGTGGACAGTTCAGGCAGCGTGGCTTCCTGCCACTGTTATGCTGCACACACCCACCTACCCGCCCATGTCTCATGGGAAAGGATGCTCTGTTCATGTTGCCACAGGAATGGCGACAGGCCTGTTGCACACAGACACGTCCCTGTGCATACATCTGCTCCAGTTCCATGTCTTCCACGGACCATTTTCAAGGACTGGATCTCATCCCGGTCCCTTATACCCATTGCGCACTCATAACGAATGAGTGGCTGAAACCGGTTTGGCTCTGAGGATTGAGCATCGGCCTGTGGACTGAAAGGTCCCAGGTTCGATTCCTGTCAAGGGCATGTACCTTGGCTGCAGGCACATCCCCAGTAGGGGGCATGCAGGAGGCAGCTGATTGATGTCTCTCTCTCATCGATGTTTCTAACTCTCTATCCCTCTTCCTTCCTCTCTGTAAAAAAAAAAAAAAAAATCAATAAAATATATTTAAAAACAACAACAATGAATGAGTGTGCAATGTGTATCTACCTTTGGCTATCTCAACATCTCCCTCATTTTACTGCTTGTCAGATAAACTTCAGAGGAAAATAAGATAAAAATATCTCTGCTTTTGTGTATTTTTTTTTTGCCTCCAGTTTCACCCTATTTTATTCTCACTGCAGAAATAAAAAGATGGAAATACCATAAAACAAAAAAGTCAGCAATATGAATCAGGTTATCTTTTCTTTTCTTTTTTAACCACGTGATCTTAAATAGCTTGGTCTCCTTCTGGAAGTGTTCCTGACAATTGAAACTGTCGGGTGATACATCAAGTAATTCTCTTTCACTAGTTCTACCGAACCCTCGTCATCTGCAGTGATGACTGTGACAATGAGTGATGCCTCGCACTGTCCTGCCACCTCTGTGGCCAGCAGAACGTGTAGCTGCAGCTCAGCAGCTAGGACTCCGCCCTTTGTGTGACCTTCTCCTCCCAAAGTGATGACACTGACTCATGGCAAAGGAAAGCCACTGTCTGCCCTGGACAGTTTCTCTTTTAGACCCTCCAGTGTCACACTCATGCTTGTTTACCTTCTCTATCTAATACAATGCTAATATGCAAATAGACGGAAAGGTGGAGTCACCAGTCACTATGACAGGCACTGACCACCAGGGAGCAGACAATGCAGTTGCTGCCCCTGTGGTCAGTGCGTTCCCCAAGGGGAGTGCAGCTCAGCCAGGATCAGGCTCACAGCTGGCGAGCACAGTGGGGTAGCAGGAGACTCTCCTGTCTCAGCTGCAGGTGTGTGGTAAGGATCAAGGGGTCCTGAGGTGTAAGAAGGCTGTCCGCAGGCCCAAGCCGGCAGGCAGACATCCCCTGAGGGCTCCTGGGCTGCAAGAGGGTGCAAGCTGGGCTGAGGGAACCCCCTAGTACACGAAATTCCGTGCACCAGGCCTCTACTTTAACCATATAACAGTAACATGATTAAAGACTGGCTAAGGTTCAGGAGCATCTTGACAAACTCTACTTCCATATTTCCCCTGGAATTCCCATGAACCATATTTTGAGACTTGATTACAGTGGTACCTCGAGATACGAGTTTAATTTGTTCTGTAACCTTGAGGCGTGGGAAACTATGAGATACTCGAGTCAAGGTCAACTGGGGGGTCGTGTGCAGCTGGCCGATTCACGTGATTACTCCTATCTCAAATGTTGCTCGTATTTCAAAGCAAAAATCGCTCGCTCGATGGCTCGGATCTCAAAAATCTCGTATGTTAGGGCACTCGTATCCGAGGTACCAGTGTATCATAAATGCCTTTTCCTCTGAATATCTATGGTTTAAAAATTCACCCCCCTAATAAAAAAATAAATAAAAATAAAAGATCCTTCTGAACTTTCAATCAGCAGATCATTCTATCATTTAGCACACACACGGTTATCTTTTTGGTTCTTCCTGAAATGAGGCAAGTGTCTTTTTTATAAAAACGAACTTGAGAAAAGAAAGTATGTCATGAACAACATCCTACATCTTTTTCTTTCACTGTTGAGAAATCCTTAGCGTTCCTGTGGGCAGAGGCCAAGACGCCAGGCGGGAGAGGCTGGAAGGTGGAGGGAGGGGTAAAGATTGATCTGCTCCTGGAACTTGCCCTCGTTCTTTTTCTGGAAAAGAGAGAAAGGGCACTGTCGCCCGCGGGCGGCGTGCACTGGACCTGAGTGGCTCTTTGATTCGGGGCTGACCACACAGCAGAGCTGGGATGAGAGAAGAGATGGAGAGAAACACACAAGCGGGGAGCCCCAGGGGAGGGACCCCGAGGTCAGCTCCTGCAAGCGTCCCCCTCAGTTCCCAGCAGCCTCTGTGTGGCCTGTACCCTGGAGCATCCCCCGTGCTGGCTGCGGCCTGAGCCTCCTTAGAGGCCAGCCCTCCACCTTGCGATCACTTCATGGATGATTTTGGTTCTTGAAACACAGGATGGTGGAAGCAAACAAGCACAAGGTTCATGCCCCAGGGCACACAGATAAATTTCCAAAAAAAAAAAAAAAATATATATATATATATATATATATATATATATATATATGAAGTTGCAACACAAGTTCATAATGTAGGTTACACATGTTCCTTTCCCAGAGAAAAGATACAGCAAACGGAAAGGTGAAGGTGATGGATGAAGGGAAAAATAGCCAGGGGATGGGAGGATGAGGGCTGGAGAATATAGAGATGGAAAAAATAAAAAAAGGACAAAAAATGTAAGAAGAAAATATGGCTTTGCACACAGAAGGGTTTGGGCAATTTCTGGCTGGGATATTCAGATTTTCAGAAATTGATATGCTTATTCTTTTTCCCCCATAACTTTGTTCCATCGTTGAATTCTACCATTCCTCAGCCCATCCTTGTGCCCAGCCACACCTTCCAATAAATTATAAGTGAGCTCACCCTGGCTCCTGGTGGCTACCACAAATGCTTATGCACCCATAATTGTACTAGAAGTCCCCTGAAACTCCTCTATTTTCTGATCAAGAATCAGAGTTCTGCCGAAACCGGTGTTGCTCAGTGGATAGAGCATCGGCCTACGGACTCAAAGGTCCCAGGTTCCATTCAAGTCAAGGGCATGCATCTTGGTTGCGGGCACATCCCCAGTCGGGGGTGTGCAGGAGGCGTCTGATCGATGTCTCTCTCTCATCTATGTTTCTGGCTCTCTATCCCTCCCCCTTCCTCTCTGTAAAAAAAAAAAAAAAAAAAAAAATCAATAAAATATATTAAAAAAAAAGAATCAGAGTTCTTAGGACAAAAAAAACCTCTAACTTGGAAGACACTGTTATCTAACTTGCATCATGAAATATAATGCATAGTGGATAGATGATGAGCCACAGTTTGTCATGGTATCTTCCTGGCATCTGTTCCGTCCCCATTCCTGGGCTCAGAGACACTTCATGTACCACGGGTCAGTCTAAGGAGCAGAGATTACAGCATCTCAGACTAAAATGACCTGCTTCCTCTCCCAGAACCACTACACTCAATCATTATCGAATTGAGAAGGTGTGTTTCATGAAGTAGGCATGTGAGTGGTATCAGAGCATGAAGAAGGGAAACTCCTCCCTCTTAAACTCTGCTTCCATGGACAACTGTCATTCATCCACTTGGGGAAGAGCTTTGTTCCCCACTGAGGCATGTGCCCAAGCGATAGGACATGCTTTCAGAAAATCGATGGGTTTGTAGTGCTGGCCACTATTGCATTATGCAGTGTCCAGCTTGGTAAAAATTCATTCTATTTAGATGTATTTTTTAATCTGTGTTTCCTTCTTTACTTTTAAAAGTTGAAAGAATACATGTTGCAGACAAATAATGTATTGAACTACCAGGCACATCCCACTTTTCCCAGACTAACATTCAACTCCACATAGATGTGTAAACTATTTTTCATTCTAAAGTATGTTTTCTTACGTTGATTGTTTTTTAGAAGAAACGCGTTGCTATGGGTTGATTATGGTCCCAAAGGAAGACACGTGAAGTCCTAACCAGGGTGCCAGTGAGTGTGGCCTTCCTTGGAAACAGGGTTTCTACAGCTCTTATCACATTAGGATGCGACCATTAGGATGGAGCCTAACCCAATAGGACCAGTGTCCTTAGAAGCTGAGAAAAGATTGCTGAAGCTGGTTTGACTCAGTAGATAGAGCATCAGCCTACAGACTGAAAGGTCCCAGGTTCAATTCCAGTCAAGGGCATGTACCTTGGTTGTGGGCACATCCCCAGTAGGGGGTGTACAGGAGGCAGCTGATCGATGTTTCTTTCTCATTGATGTTTCTAACTCTCTCTCTCCCTTCCTCTCTGTAAAAAATCAATAAAATATGATAATAATAATAATAAAGAAGCTAAGAAAAGAGCTAAGTGAAGACAGAGGCCGAGAGCTGAGGGCTGCAGACCAAGCTGCCAATACCGAGGCTCGCTGGCAACCAGCACAGCGAGGGAGAGGCAGGAAGGACCTTCCCTACAGGCTCCAGAGGGACCGTGTCCTTCAGACACATCAGTGCCCCACCTTCAGGTCATACATGTAAGTTGTTGTAAGCCACCCAGTATGTGGAACTTACCTACAGCAACCGTAGGAAGCAGACACACACATATATATATATATATATATATATATATATATATATATATATATATCAAGATGGAAACATTTTCTAGACTCATTATATTATCTTTTTGGAGGGTGGGATGTTATTTACCCTCTCACAGGCAAAATGTTTGTCAGAAGTGAGTCTCCTTCTTTCCTTCCCTTACAATAGCATTTACAGTAAGTCAATTCACAGTTTAAATAATCTGATTTTACAGTCCTCAGGGAAAATCAGAGAAGGACTACATGAATGTGTATTGTTGGAAAACCATCGTGTAGATTTCATTCTATCTCCTTGAGAACATTACTTTCTCACGGATAACATAATCCTTTTAGATGATTTAAGATGATCTAAGAACCTTATCTGGAGAATTACAGAGATAACAGTTAACCCTACTAAACTAACCTTCCCTGCCAAGAAATCTATGTGGCTCAAATCTCGTATTACATGTGTGCAAACCTTGCAATGCTGAGTCTCTGATAAAATGCTCCAAAATTTTTTGTTTTAATTGTGATCTTGTGTTATTTAAGACTCTAGACAAAACAAACAGACAAAACCCTATTCTACAGCCACCAAACTCGCTTTTCTGAGCTGTCTCCAGATTTATTAGTATCCCAGCTCAGCCTTCCATAAGCTTATCCACAATATCAGATATCAATTTCCATAAATGACAATCAAGTGTTGAAAACACCAATTGGTGGGATGGGACACAGTGAATTCCCAGACTACATGCATTTTTGGGTTAGATATGTTGAATCTGAGAACACATGATGACATACCAATAAAACAATGCTGAAATTTTCCACTAAATACCGTATTTCCCAGTGTATAAGACAACTTTTTTAAACCAGGAAAATCTTCTCAAAAGTCAGGGGTCGTCTTATATGCCGGGTATCATCTTATAGGGCAAGTATATCCCAAACTCTCTATTTTAACTGGAAAAGTTGGGGGTCGTCTTATATGAGTGAGTATATCCCAAACTCTATATTTTAACTGGTAAAGTTGGGGGTTGTCTTATATGCCCAGTCATCTTACACGCTGGAAAATACGGTACATAAGAATCAAAGAAGTCAGCTTCATTCAGCCTCTTCTCAGGCAGAGCTAAGAATCACAAACACTATTATAGACCGGTGGTTCTCAACCTTCCTAATGTCACATCTCTTTAATGCAGTTCCTCATGTGGTGGTGACCCCCAACCATAAAATTATTTTCATTGTTGAGAACCACTGTTATAGACAGTAGCTGTGCCACAGCTGAGAGAACCTCCACCTGGGAGTTGATCATAGCCTGGAAGTTTCTCGAAAGAACCTGAGTCCAGGTGCTCACTGCAGCCTACGAAACACAAAGGCCACCCCCTCAAGCTACTTCTCATGGGTGTTGGGCCAATTAAATGACCTCAAGCAAGTTTCCTATCCCTGCCACAGTACAAGAGCGCCTGCCTCCCAGAGCTGGTGTAAGGAATGTCAGCACAGATTTGCAATGTGGGCACGTAACACTCAACCAAAGAGAGAGGAACATTACAAAAAAAAAAGAGTGAGTGTTGCAAGAGTTTTCCAAAAGAGGAGGATTTGAGCAGGATGGAGAGCAGGCTCTGGGAGAGGCTATAGAAATCACACTCTGTTTGTCGGTGATGGGCAGAAATGAAGTGTCATTTCATCGAAGATGAGGCAAAGTCTATAGCTGAGTGCCTGTTGCAAAGGTAAGGTTGACACAGGACACGAAGCACTGGTAAAAAGAAGAGCAAGTCATTGGCTCCTGAGCTAATTGATCTATTGAAGAGTTATTATATCTTCTCCCCCGGAACCTTGCGTGAACATGAATATGTGGTCATTGAAAAGGTTTATTGACAAAGGTCAAGTGTTAGTAATTTGGGGAGCACTGGACTAGCAAATGTGAAATCGACTTCAGTGCTGCAGGCTCCAGAGAGGCTCCACCCAGGGGGGTGGGGAACAGCAAGGTTTGCAGAGCACGGGACCTCAGGGTCCTCTTCCAGGTTCAGACACGCTGGCTGGATGGAGCCTCCCACGGCTGCACCGTTCTCCCTTCCCAGAGCCCCCACCACACCCATCAAGCTCACCTTGGGACATGATGCTCTACTGCAATGCAACACTCACAGTTGCCTGGGGACAAGGCCCATTTGTGATTAAGATAATTCTCATCAAATCTGTTATTTTTAAAAAATATTTCTACAAACAGGTTTTACTTTACGTGACACATGATTAATGGTTTTTGTAATGAGCAATACATTCTAAACCTATATAATAAAGAGGGAATATGCAAATTGGCTGTTGCTCCAACACACAAGATGGCCACTCCCACATGGTCAGAGATGGCTACTCCCATATGGACACAAATTGCCATCAGAGGAGGGCAGTTGGGAGGAACCAGGCCAGCAGGGGAGGGCAGTTAGGGGTTAATGTACTCACTTGTAAATTCTCTCCCAGGTGTGATTTTATAACACATACATACACATTTGTATGTGCTAGAAAAAATACATATAAATTTAATGTATGTTTACATTAAATATAGATGAATGTTTATACTTAAACATACATCTATATTTAAATACTGGTGTTCAGTGTGCAACCCACCATATTTTCTGGCGTATAAGACGGCTGGGCGTATAAGATGACCCCCAACTTTTCCAGTTAAAATATAGAATTTGGGAAATACCCGCCCTATAAGACATGATAATAAGTTGTGATATATTCATACAAGGAACACTACACCAAAATAAAAAAAAAAAGACGACCCCCAACTTTTGAGAAGTTTTTCCTGGGTTAAAAAGTCGTCTTATACGCCGGAAGATATGGTAGTTACCAGTCCATTGTCTGGTCATCCGGTCACTTCAGCTTTTATATATGTAGATACATGTCATATAGTTATATATGAGATGTTCTATCTCTTATATCATATTTTGGCATTTTGTCCAGTCTTTCTGCAGTGGGTACATGTGTCTGCGCTTGGGAAGATGTGTTTCCCACAGATAATTATCATGTGCTCCACTACCTCTTTGGATAGTCTTAAATGGCTTCTCTTTATTTCCCAGCTAATTTGATTTGCATCTAGACTGGTGGATAGATTAGGCTTGCAGAAATTGGTCATAATTCTTTTTTCTTTTAATGACCAATCTAAAATGATTTAAAAAAAAAAACTGAAGGCATTTCGCTATTACATAGGCTGTTTCAATCTTTTCTCTTCGAAAGAGATCTGAAATTCAAATAATTACGTTTGGGTAGAAAAGAAATTCTTCAATCTAAGGTTAAGAGTGTTAATTACCATCTCACTAAGACACCAGGATCCAGGGAAATACAGAAATAGGCACTCGGAAAAAACCATCAGCTGCAGGGGTACCACAAACCCCAGCACTTTATAGTAGTTTGCATTTCTTTCTAAAAGTCTAATAGCAAAATGGCAGTCTAGATGTGTGGTTTTCCCTCACAGACCACATTCCAGGAAAATGTACATGCCAGGAAAGACTAGGAGGTGGGCACACTCTCATCATTTCATCTTTCTTCACTCTTTCCACTGACTGAGCAGATTATTTAATCTGTCTAAACTGATATATCAGTTATCTGAATGAAGGTTATTAAATGGTATATAAACATTATATGTGAACTATTATTAGTTGTGGAATTTCAGTGGAATGGTTAGTTAAATGATTCTATCTCTCTGTTTCCATAAATAGAGGCAGTGATATTAATCACATCCTTGAGCTATTGTGAGAGTAATACTCAATACAGAGCTCACAGTATCACTAATGGAATGTCTAAAAGCTGTGTTCTGAAATCACGTTTTATGGAGTATGCCTACATGAAAATAAAACACAGTGACCTAATGAGTTAGTATTATTATTCTCTGATAGTACAAAGTATCAATATTAGACAAAGTACTACCTCTTTTTGTATATAATAAGTTTAATCCCATTGAAGTATTTTAAATTATGTTCTGCATTTCTATTGTAAATGAGGTTAACATACATATCATTCCATTATGTCAGTGGAAAAGAGAACAAATGATTCTTTCTAAAGCATAGTTTACTCTCTATAACTTAAATGTTCTTCTTAATTAACTCCTAAGTAAATCCCTCTCTGGGTAACTCGCAGCCATTAGCATATTTTTATTTTGTAACAATCAGGATTAAATCTGCGGTTTGTCTTGTCTCTGATGAAGTATTTGAATGATTGATAACTAGCCTCTTTTATGCTGAGGAAGTGTTTTAGTCAATTAGTTCTGTGAAGCTTTCCAATTAGGTATTATAATGGTGGAAAACAAATACACTAAGTGCATATATATTTTCATATATTTATATTTAAAGGTTGGGGCGAAAACAGGATTATAGTTGTGGGTACAGGAAACAGTTTATATCACTATCGTTATTTATTAATTATTATATTATTTTTCCAGATGAACAATTGTAAACCTATATTTTGCTACAAGGAAGGAGGTGTTTCACATAAGTGTTCAGTAGTTGTATAAAATGGCATCCACATTGGAAGACTTTGAATGGTTCTTAGTGGTCCCCTCAATGCGCATGAGTGAATAAATGAACACAAAATGTGACGGAGAACGTTGTATAAATAAATAGTAGTAGAGAGTCCAAGTTCATTTCGAAACAATGGAATGTATTCACAGTCTCACCATTTCTTAGGGATTTGAGCCCAAACTAAGGCTACATCTTGTTAGGGATATTTAACAACGTGTGGCTGGTATACCACTTATGCTACTGAAATGAAAAGTATACGTATTTTCCGATGTTAGCCTATTAAAACCAAATTTCCCTCTAGCTATTTTAGTGCTTATACGACTACTAAACATGCATGCGATTTTTGTGACTGAAAAACAGTAAGATAAATGTTTCAGCCAACCAAGTAACTGAGAGTTTAGAAAGTTTAATTCACACTTAAGAGGAAATCTGAATAACAGGTTTCGTATAGGCACAGAACAATACTACGTATAATGTTGAGTTGAGTTTTGTTGGCTTAATTTGATTCTTGTATTTATATAAAGAGCAATATAATTTCATAAATGTTGATACATATATATGTAATCATATAAATATATACATGCATATGTAGGCTGATAATATTGGTATAAACATGTACTTAATTAATTACAGGTATATGCATACATGTATATGCACACAGGTTTGGTCATTATGGTTCTTTAATAAAGTCTTGCATATTTTTTGTAAATCCTTCATCATTTCCTATCTCTCCTGGATTTAAATATTGACACATTCACTCAAAAAGAAGCAAGTGTCTCAAGATAATGACAATCATTCTCTTCTAAGAAGCACCTTAATGACACATTTTCCATGTTTACAACTGGGAGCTCACGTCGGTGCAATGACCCAAGTCCTCCCACTCAGCCTGCACTCACTGGTGACAAAAGGACCGCTGACCTGGGGATATTCTGGCGGCCACTCTCAGGCTGCACAGAGACTTGTGGTGGGGAGATGCTTGCGGGCTGCAGAAGAGAGTGACCGCTCAGTCTGCAGATGGAACCCCTCCAAGGCGAGGGGACGGTCTCATTTTGTCCTGCCACTCAGATCCCTGTCCCTGCGACAGCTCACTGGCTGCGCACCGCTTCTCTGCACGCAGCGCCGTGCCTGCGGAGGTAAGAGAAGCCGCCTGCTTCCTCCGCTTTTACTTGGGGGTGAAGATGTTTTTCCAACGCCGATTTAGACAAGAGGCCACTGGCTTGGCTGAGGATGTGGATGCGGAGTGGGAGCGGGTGAAAGATGGCCAATGCAGCAGCCAGCCGCCTTCCAGCAGCTTCTGAGGCACGCCTGTGGACACTGCTTGCTATTCCTGTGTCACTGTTCATGTCAACGGACTTACACTGGCAGAAATAGAGGCTGGGCTTTCATCCTGTCTGAGAACCATGTGCTGCTAGGGCAACTATGCTGGTTTTCTTTTTAAATCTATTTTTATTATTGATTTCAGAGAGGGAGGGAGAGGGAGAGCGAGATAGGACCATTGATGATGAGAGAGAATCACTGATTGGCTGTCTCTTGCACACCCCCTACTAGGGATTGAGCCCACAGCCTGGGTATGTACCCTGACTGGGAATCAAACTGTGACCTCCTGGTTCATAGGTCGATGCCCAACCACTGAGCCCTGCCAGCTGGGCTGCTTTCCTCTATTTAGAAAATATTTCGCAGAATATCCTTTGAACCGCTTTGGCATAAGTATCCCCTAAGGCTCAAGGAATAAAGAATTAAATATGATAATAATGCTTGGAAGGCAATGTCTTGGATTAATTATTAGTAAAAATGGAACTTAACGGACTACCATTTCAGGTAAAGTGAATGCCCATGAAGGTAATCCATGTATGCAAACACTCCATGAAGATAATAACCCATGTATGCACACACTCCATGAAGGTAACACATTTATGCACACACTCCATGAAGGTAATCCATGTATGCAAACACTCCTTGAAGATAATAACCCTTGTATACCAACTCCCCATGAAGGTAATCCATATATGCCAATACTCCTTGAAGGTAACCCATGTATGCACACACTCCATGAAGGTAACTCATGTATGCAAACATTCCATGAAGGTAACCCATGTATGCACACACTCCATGAAGGTAACCCATGTATGCACACACTCCATGAAGGTAATCCATGTATGCACACACTCCATGAAGGTAACCCATGTATGCACACACTCCCTGAACATAACTCATATAAGCAAAAGTTCACTGTCTTGGTTTCTTCATTTCTACTCAACCTCCACTGTGTTTCAACCACCACTGTGGGTCCATGTACCACTGGACTAGTACGATCCCCAGGACTGCACTGACTCTAATACCTGAAACCTGAACGCCCCACTTCTGAGGGAAAACACACCACTTTAGTGTCATCTCACCTCAACTATCCCCCTCCTTTGGAACTCTGTTCCTCTGATGCCTCTATTTCCAATGGATCTCACACTATCATTTTATCTTCCCTCCCTTCTCCCTCCAATTACACCCCCTCTGCTTCCATGACCTGGGTTTTCTCCTAGGCTCGGGGTGCATGTCTATTCTCTTGGCTAAAACAAGAACCCCTGCATTCTCTTACTGTGCCTGCATCAGGCCACAATCTGGAGGTGTTGACTTCTCTCTTATCCTTAATAATTTTCCAAGAATCATCACCCTCCCTTATTTCAAGTAATTCCACAATATTTCACAGTCCTTCAGATAAACTCCAACTGTTCAGCTTCGCCTTACTCTATTCTCTCAAGTCTCTGCTCGTGCCACCCACCCATATGTGTGATTCTCATGTGCGGTCTCCCTCACGTCCCCACTTTGGCATATGCTGCTGCCACTGCTGCTGAGCCACTTCCTGCCCCCTCCCCCTTTTCTTCAGAAGCCATCAGCGCTAGAAGGCTCTGTGGACGTTCCTGCCACCCCACAGACACCACACATGCCTGTTTCCATAGCACCCACTATCCGAGACCTCACCACAGAGCAGTGCGCTCCTCTGATGAATCCACTGCTTTCTCTCCAGATTTCACACTTTGGAGAGACGAGTCTACACACCGCCATCCCTGTCTCTACTGCTGAGTTCAGCGCCGAATATCAAACCGATGTCACAAAGGTTCATCCTGGAGGACTGGCAGCAGACCACACCAAAGCCGGGATACTAATCAAGACATGTTTTGGTAATTATATATATATATATATATATATATATATATATATATATATATATATATATAATTGATTTTTTACAGAGAGGAAGGGAGAGGGCTTTTATTGTACAGAAGTATTACCTCAAGCAGACTAAGGATGAGTATTTAACACTATACCCTCTCTGAAAGAAGAAGAAAAAGAGAGGGTTGCAAGTCTGGAAAGAAAGATTCAAGGGAGATAAATAAAATTTGCTCATAAATATTGCCAAAAGTTGAGGCAATATTAAACTGCTAAGAGAGGAAGGGAGGCAAGGAGAGTGATTAAAGAGATACTGATTACACACACACACACACACACACACATATACACATATATGTATATATACATATATATATATATATATATATATATATAGAGAGAGAGAGAGAGAGAGAGAGAGAGAGAGAGAGAGAGCATTATTAAACTATTCTAGCCCTGGCAGGTTGCTCAGTTGTTAGAGCGCTGGCCCCAGAACTAAGGGTTGTGGGTTCATTCCCTTTAATCCCTGGTCAAAGGCCTTGGTTATGGGCTGGCTCCCTGCCGCTGGTAGGGGTAGAGCGGGAGGCAATCAGTAGATGTGTCTCTCTCACAGTGATGTCTCTCTCTCCCCCCTCCTCCTCCCTCCCTTTCATTACCTTTAAAAATTGATGGAAACTATATCCTCCTTCAGTGAAGATTTTTTAAAAACAAGTATTCAAAATTTCCTCATTGACAAATTTCCCTATATGGAGAAATATTATAAGAGAGCTTTATTTTTATTGACATCCAACTTGCTCAAAGCATCTATTCTTTAGTGCTAACCTAATTTATTTTCAGGATTAGGCTTAAGGTTAAAAAATGATGTGTATAAAAGCTAAGTTAAAAAGACATAGTATAAGGGTGCCATCTATAAAGTACTATATTTTTTAATATCTACAGTGATTTTTTAAATGTCTAGGTAATGTGTGCTTTATGGAGAGAAGAAACAGCCAATGCATTAGTAGATGTACAGGTCTTTGCCTGAAATATTGATGTTGCTTCAAAGTCATTTTGTGACTAACAACTTATGGAATGAAAAATCACGGTACATTCTGAAGCCTGATTAAACATCTCTCAACAAAGCACTTAGTTCACAGGAGTGAAAAGCGGTACCTCGCAGTACCTCCTACAACAGAATGTCCTAAGGAGCTAGGATTGTGACAGCACAAGGACAGAGACACCTGGAGTCCTTTCACAAAGACCGAAAACAACAATAAAACCCAAAATAACACATCACTTAAAGAATATCTAACCAGGATATGGGTCATGTCACTTGCAACTCTAAAAAGCATATGTAAGTAATCCGTTTTTAATTAGAAGACAGTCTTAACACTGTGTGCTAACAGATTCTAAGAAATGCTCATCACAGAGTGAGTCTGATCTCTAGGAATGAAAAATACTGGATGAAGAGCCCTTTTAGCGTTAACATTTCCACCCTCTGCTCTTGTGTAAATGGCAGCGTTATAAAACGAAATGCACGAAATCATAGGATGTGCAAGCTCGCCAAGAGATTGACCTCTGGCTGGCAATGACATTCATGTTTTGCTATGGCCACCACTTAATGACATGACATTAAAGAGAGGACATTAGTTCCATTTTCTGACAGCGAGACTGAAATATGGAAAATAAATAATTACACCATTGATATACCAATTCACTCAACAAACAGGCACTGAGTGCCTATGATTTTCCAAGCTCTGTACTGAGAGCGTGGGGGTAACCATTAATAAAACAAACCCATCAATTGCCTGGTTCGTGTTTCTATAAAATACATGCTTATGATCATCAAGTGTATGGACACAATACCAGGTCCAATGTCCGCATTCCCCAAGTCTAATGCTTAGCGTACAGACTCTCTTATGTCTTAGAAATAACCTATTTCAAAATGCACCAAGAAGAGCAATACTAATTAAATAATTATGTCTAATGTATCTAACATACTTAAAAAGCACAGTTTATGGCTAATGAAGAACATTATAAACTGATGAACAAAAATATAAATACAGAGGCAGTAAAGCATCAAACAGACGGTCAAATTACAGCAGGAAGGTTAGGGAGAGGTGGGGTAGATGAGAGATCAACCGAAGAACTTGTATGCATGCATGTAAGCATCACCAATGAACACAAGACACTGGGGGTTAGGAGATACATGGGAGTGGGGAGGTCAGTGGGAAGATATGTACACATGTGATACATTAATAAAAATACAATAATAAAAAATAAAAAATAAATCGGTAGCAACATAAAAAAATAAAATAAAAACAAATTAAAAAACATATTTTAAAAAAGCACAGGAAACATTTCATGTTTATTAATTACATTTAGGCTTAGCTCATTTAATACTTACATAGTGCAGTAAGAGTCTGAATTTACACTGAATTATAATATACCAGGTTTACTAAAGGAGTGAATTTTTTTTCTTTCAGCAACATAAATCAATTCATATGTAACAGAGCAATAATTACTGTAAAATTCTCCCTAACCTCACGGTAAGTCTCCTGAGGAATCCTGCCGTGCATTTATCCTGGGGCAGAGTCCGTTACCCATTCATTCAACAAACATTCCATCAGCATCTATTACTGCCAGGAGCTCTTCTCCAGGCTTGAGGCCTCTCAGCAAAAGGAGCAGACCTGTGTGCCAGTGGAGTTACATTTGAGGAGAAGAGAGACACCGCAAGCAGTAATTGCAGTGAGAAAGTAAGGTAGACAGCATGTGAGAAGGTGATCAGCTCAGAGGAAAGCATTAGAGCGAGATCAGGGAAACAGGTGTGCAGCAGAGGGACAGGTTCCACTATTTCTTTCTTTCTTTATTGATCAAGGTTTTATATATATATGATCTTATTCCCCCATTGTCCCTCCCCCCGCTCATGCACTCACCCCCCTGTGTCTGTGTCCATTGGTGAGGCTTACATGCATGCAGACAAGTCCTATAGCTGATCTCACCCCTCACCCCCACCTTCCCCTACCTTCCTTCCCTCTGAGGTTTGAGCATCTGATAATTGCTTCTTTGTATTAAAAAGCTGTGGTGCTGCTGAAATTGGTTTGGCTCAGTGGATAGAGCATTAGCCTAAGAACTGAAAGGTTCCGGGTTTGATTCCACTCAAGGGCATTTCATAAATTCTTTATCTTTTGGTTCATAAATCTCTCCTTACTTGTCTTTCCAAATGCTTACTATGTATTGAGTTTTAATTACAAAAAAAATTGTTTTAATCTTTGAAATGGTGATTTCTCCTGAAACTCTTTAGATCTTAATAGTAGGCTCTCACTCCTTGATTATTGCTGTTCTATCTTTTATTTTTATTTATTTATTTATTTATTATATATTTTTACGTAGAGGAAGGTGGAGAGAGAGTTAGAAACACCAATGAGAGAAACATCGATCAGCTGCCTCCTGCACACCCCCTACTGAGGATGTGCCCCCAACCAAGGTACGTGCCCTTGACCGGAATTGAACCCAGGACCCCCCGGTCCGAAGGCCTATGCTCTATCCATCAAGCCAAACCGGTTTTGGCAATCTTTTATTAAAAAAAAACAAACAACAATCCCAATTTCACATTTTTATGATAATCATAATGCTGCCATTTATTATTTCTGTTTATTCTGAACTGCAGATGCTTCTCTTGCCCTTAATAGTTTTTGTCAGCTCATTTTTTCCCCAAATTTAAACTGGGAGACCTCTGAGGACTTCAAATCTGAAAGCTGCCCCCAAGAGGGAATGGTGTCTCCTCCCCCGGGACCAGGGTATTGGATTCACCAGAGGCATTTCCGTCTCCTTCTAGAACGCTGTCCAGTGAAAATTTCCTGTTTCATTCCAATACCATGTCCAGTCCACAGGCTTTTTATATCTTCTCTGGCCTGGAGAAAAGGATCCCTTTGCAGCTCTCTCGCCACAGCCTCCTCCTGCACTTTGGCTTCCTGTCATTATTACTATTGATTTCAATGCATATTTTGATCTCCTGCCTGTTCCTTTCTTTTCCAGCAAGTCCAATACTGCATTAGAAAGCGTTATGATAGCAACTTATTAAAAAATATTTGAATGTGAGCAGGCATATTTTTCTGATGATCTAGACTATTTTATTGTCAGATTTTTTAATATATATTTTATTGATTCTGTACAGAGAGGAAGGGAGAGGGATAGAGAGCTAGAAACATCGATGAGAGAGAGACATCGATCAGCCGCCTCCTGCACACCCCCTACTGGGGATGTGCCCGCAACCAAGGTACATGCCCTTGACTGGAATCGAACCTGGGACCTTTCAGTCCACAGACTGACACTCTGTCCACTGAGCCAAACCGGTTTCGGCTGTCAAACTTAAAAAAAAAAAAAACTCATCACATAATCAATATATAACTTCATGTAGATCTTAAATATATGATTATTTAAAAGCACTGACTTTGAACAATAATAACCTCCCGATCCAGCATGTCCCCATTAAGTGAATTTAACAATACAAAGGCCATGGCATTCATCCAAGTAACAATTATTTCTTTCAGTGCACTTTTTTAAGTGCACAGAAAACACATATCGAAATTTTGGAGAAAAGTTTATAAAAGATCCTGTATTGTTGAAGGTTGCCATCATTATATCTGATGTTATAGGAGTAATAGCATTCTCAATTGTTGGCTAACACAATTAGTTTAATATCTGAAGTACCTGAAAGCTAATAATATTATTAGAGTGTTTTCTAATTCTCTAAGCTAATAATCCTTGTAATGTCAAGTCAAATATCCCAACATGATTTTTTAAGGAGCCTTGCTACTGTTACTTTTATGAAAACATAGTCAAAGCCAGGTCTAGAAACTGAGAGAATCAGGAAATGACCACATAATATTATAATTTGGGGTCTGAATGGGTAAATAAATTTTATTATTTCTATACCATGATTTATATATATATATATATATATATATATATATATATATATATATATATATATAATCTTCTTAATACATATATTAGGGTATATACTATAGATTATGTATATATTATATAATAGACATAAGTATAAATGCGTATATGTGTATAAATATTTTATAAAGTTATATGTGAAATGCATTAAATGTACATTTATCATTAAATTGCCGGTTAGAGAGTATTTTCCTAAACAGTTATCAAATAAATTACTGAACGAAAACATGGATTAATATTCCAAAGTCAAAAGTACAGGTACTGTACCTGGTCTTTACTGAGGAGTGCGTATTGCTAGAATGAATAACATTTATATTTCCAGATGAAAGATTAATGACTCAATGCCATAAGATGTAAGAATGATTCACAGCTCTGCAAGCTGATCTACATGTACATTTAAGGAATTGATGAATTCCTCCATTCCGTTTGCTTTCAGAAAGCAGCTTTTAGCATTAGGCACCTGAGCTAGCCCTTGGCATTTGCATGTTATGGTTTTTTTTTTTTTAATATATTGTATTGATTTTTTACAGAGAGGAAGGGAGAGGGAGAGAGAGTTAGAAACATTGATGAGAGTGATACATCGATAAGCCGCCTCCTGCACACCCCCCACTGGGGATGTGCCCGCAACCAATGTACATGCCCTTGACTAGAATCGAACCCGGGACCCCTCAGTCCACAGGCCGACGCTCTATCCACTGAGCCAAACCGGTTTTGGGGGTACAGGAATGCATTACTCTGGCTTAGACAGTTTTTTCTTTTTAAGTCAGAGTGAAGATAAGGAAGAAAAAACAAAAATTCCAGAGGATTCGAGAGGAAACAAGAAACACTATTAAGCAGGGGGAGGGGCAAATATGGTAGCTCTGGGTCCAGGAGGAAACTGAAACTAAGCAAAGAAATGAACAGAAAACAAACACTGAAGCTTGGGGGTCATCTGGAAGGTCACATGACTAAATGCCCGAGCTGACTGGTCAGGAGGTGAGGACCGGCAGTGGGAATGAGGACAGGAAGAGGTGTCAGCGGGTAGCATGTGGATCTCTCATCACAGTGTGGGACCCTGATGGAGGAGTGTAAGCAGAACCCTCAAATAGTCTCTTGTGAAATGGAGGCGCATTTGGGCTTCGATCACAGCGAGGAAATCAATGCTGGATTAGAAATACAACATTTGCCCTGACCGGTTTGGTTCAGTGGATAGAGCGTCAGCCTGCAGACTCAAGGGACCCAGGTTTAATTCCAGCCAAGGGCATTTACCTTGGTTGTGGGCACATCCCGAGTGGAGGAGGCAGCTGATCAATGTTTCAAGCTCTCTAACCCTTTCCCTTCCTCTCTGTAAAAAAAATCAATAAAATATATTTTTTAAAAAGAAATACAACACTCATTTATAACCTTGCCTTTTTCTTTAAGAACTTTAACTGCTGAATTTTAACACAGAAAAAAAAAATATGGCTTACAATTATGATTAAAGCAATTAACTGGAAAAAGTAGACTGAAGAAAGTGACCAGCATACTTTCCTAAGACAATTTCTGAGCTGAGTCATGTTCAGGTTGGGGACAGGGCAACAATGATTTGAATGAATGATGAACATACATGTGACTTAAGTAAGACTAGACTTCTTAATACCTAAAAATGACACTTTCGATGGCCACACCAACCTCAAATGCTGCTACATCTTCCACAAATGTTATCGAGGCAAAAAAGGGGGATCTCACCAAAACCGGTTTAGCTCAGTGGATAGAGTGTCGGTCTGCGGACTGACAGGTCCCAGGTTCAATTCCGGTCAAGGGCATGTACCTTGGTTGCGGGCACATCCTTAGTAGGGGCTGTGCAAGAAGCAAATGATCGATGTCTCCCTCTCATCGATCTTTCTTACACTCTATCCCTCTCTATCTCTAAAAAATCAATAAAGTATATTTTAAAAAAAGGGAGATCTATTGTGTTTCAGAGACAGTGGTACAAGGAAAGAAGAGTGAGTTTCATTACTCCTCTTCTTGCCACTCCAGCTCGCTCAGTAACCACCTATCTAAAAAGATGGCACGAGAGAAAGAGAAAAAACACTCAGTCACAGCTGCTTCCCTGTCTTCTCACTGAATGTCTCCAGGGCCATCTGCCTGGTGCAGACTTGCTAGCAGTCCTCAGTCTGTTTATTTACACCCCGAGGGAAGAGGCTGTGCTCAGTCAGATGGTGTGGAATTCTACAGCTGGGGCAGCTCTCTCTGCACCACCGTGCCTACAAAGATGTGTCATCAGAGAACATCTTGCTGAATCCGGTTTGGCTCAGTGGATAGGGCATCGACTTACAGACTGAAAGTTCCCAGGTTCGATTCCAGTCAAGGGCATGTACCTTGGTTGTGGGCACATCCCAAATAGGGGTCGTGTAGGAGGCAGCAGATTGATGTCTCTCTCTCATCGATGTTTCTACCTCTCTACCCGTCTCCCTTCCTCTCTGTAAAAAATCAATAAAAATATTAACAAAAGAAAGAAAACATCTTAAGGCAGTGGTTCTCAACCTTCCTAAGGCCGCAACCCTTTAAGACAGCTCCTCATGTGGTGGTGACCCCCAACCATAACATTATTTCCGTTGCTACTTCATCACTGTCATTTTGCTACTGTTATGAACGGTAATGTAAATATCTCATAGGCAGGGTGTATTTTCGTTGTTACAAATGGAACATCATTAAAGCATAGTGATTAATCACAAAAACAATATGTAATTATATATTTTGAAATATTTATTTCCAATTACAAATAAATGAAGTTTTGTCTTGGATCTTGGTGTAGCATGGACAACAGTCTTCCTAGGACAACAGTAAACTACATTGCTACACTTTGCTACACCGAGGAGCGGTGTGTTGGTTCCTAAGACCACGGGAAATAGGTGTTTTCCAATAGTCTCAGGCAACCCCTGTGAAAAGGTCGTTCAACCCCCAAAGGGGTCGCGACCCACAAGTTGAGAACCGCTGTCTTAAGCGAATGGCTTTCAGCCATCGCTTGGAATGGTTACCCAAAGAGCCCCATCAATAGCACACGGGGGGTCCCTATTTGTGCCCTGACTGCCACTTCCAGTACACCTCCTTCCCATTTTCCTCTGTTTTCTGTCCGGAGAAATCTCTACTCAAAATTATCCAAAGTAACAGCGCTAAGCCAATGAAAGACAGAGAATTAAGCTGCACACCCTTTAATGTGATAAACACACTTCTACCCTCACACCAGTGATGCAACTCTGGTGTAGTCTCTGGTGAAATTTACCAAAACGCCATCTCAGTGGGTGGTCTGCAATAATCCTGAAATATTTGAGCCTCATAATGAGAGTGTAGAACCGCCACTTAGAAGAGTGCCAGCTTCCTGTAGAGGGTGAGTGCCACAGACACATTTATTGTGGGTGGAGGAGATGCTTGTAAACAACATCCACTTGCTGCATTGAGACCCAGGAAAACCAATCGCGATGCTTCACTGATATTTTTATTCAATTTCCCAACAAAATTGAGAGGTGTTTTCTCAAGAGCTTAGAAAATGTACTACTTTTAAAGCAGTGAAATATATTCTGCACAGTGTCCACTTCTACATTTGCAAAGAGTTGACATGATGTAGATAAATTGAGAGGATGGCAATGAATTTCTAGTGGCGTCAGGAAAATTCCAGTCCCAGTAAATTTGCTTCCAGGAGGGAACATGGGGACCCTAACTTTGAAGGGGTGCATTGGGGTAGATTCTAGACCCCCATGGACAATCTGTGGCTCCCTCCCCCCAGCTGGTCTGACACCCCCATCCTCTCTTAGGCTTGATGCTCAAGAACAAGTGAGAAGCTTGGTCCTGTGTTAAGAACCATCTGGAAACAGGGGTCCAGTCTTGGCTACAAATATGGGGTCCCCAGTTGCTAAAATATCTTCCCTCCATACCTGCCCTAGTGAAAACGCGGTGTGGCCACACCAATCCCACGAGCACTGCGGGGTGAGAGATGAAACTGAGAACTTCTACCTCATCTCCACGCAGGGACTCAGCTCAATTAAAAGTGTATAGCCAAATTGAAACCGGTTTGGCTCAGTGGATAGAGCGTCAGCCTGTGGATTGAGGGGTCCCAGGTTCAATTCCAGTCAAGGACATGTACCTTGGTTGCAGGCACATCTCCAGTAGTGGGTGTGCAGGAGGTGGCTGATTGATGTCTCTCTCTCATCGATGTTTCTAGCTCTCTGTCCCTCTCCCTTCCTCTCTGTAAAAAATCAATAAAATATCTTTTTTTTAAAGTGCATAATCATCTCAATCTTAGTATATCCTTCAGCAGCCCCAGCTTTGCATTAGAAGCCTGTAGGAAAACAGAGTAGAGAGAAGTCTGTTTCTCAAAACGTGTCTAAATCGGTTTGGCTGCAATATTATAAAAGTCACCAAGCGTTTATGTGCCATAGACAGTTATTCACATTTTAACATTTGTTTATGTGATCATTCAAGTTCTTCATTTTTCACTTTTTTTGCCTTCCTTCCAGAATATTCGCTGATACATGGTACAATTTGCAAGACGTTTGTCCTCCCAGTTTTTGATTACAGTACGAGGAAGACAGGCACAGAAATATCTATATTTTAGGGCACAACCCAGTAAACGTGTTACAGGTGAGAGAGAGTGAAGTAAAACAGAGGAGGAGGAAAGGTCATTGCAGGATGAATAAGGGGATTTGCGTGCAGATCCACTGGCTTTAAAAGATGAGCAGAGTTTGGACTGACAGATACGTGTACAAAACTTTTCAGACAGAAGGACACCTCACTGCAACTCACTGAGCACAGAACACGCCCCTCAAAGACAAGGAAAAAAAAGAATATTCTGTTCTAGAGGGAAGCACCGTTCCTTTTGGGAGATATTGACAGAGAAGGCCTGGCAGGTGCGTGGAGGCCAGGCTTAGCGGTTGCAATGTCGCGTGTGCAGGGGACTTCATTCGGTCCCTGGAGGAGGCTGTGTCCTGAGGATGTGCACAGCGGGGCGTGCAGAGTGACTGTGCTGGGCATCACCGCCCGATGTGGCTTTATTATTCCGGACACAGGACAAGAGTGCCCTCTTTCCGGAATGATGAGGAGGGAGGCAAAGGCCATGTTAATTAATGCCTCCACTCTGGCTAATGGGTCACCATGCCTGACATGACTGGAGAGGGTATTACTGTTAATTCTGTCATAACATCTGACTTCCCTGTACCAGTTTTATTGATTGATTGATTTTTGAAAGAGAGAGGAAGGGAAAAAAGAGGAGAGAGAGAGAAAGAGAGAGAGAGAGAGAGAGAGAGAGAAAGAGAGAGAGAGAAGAAACACTGATTTGTTGTTCCACTTACTCATGCATTCATTGGCATTCATTGGCATTCATTGTTGTATGTACCCTGACTGGAGATAGAACCCCCAACCTTGGCATATGAGAACAATGTTATAAGCAAATGAGCTGGCTAGCCAGGGCCCCCCTTCACCATTTTTTAACAAATTCAAATAGTAAAAAACTCAAAACAAACAAATGAAGAAACAAAATTATATATATATATATATATATATATATATATATATATATATATATATATATATAAAATCTTTAAACTCATTTGTCCCTTCAAATCCTATACCGTATATATTTACCCTTTTTATCAAACACTTTTTTGTATCTTCTGGTGGATCAGAAAACCGTGCAGTGGATTTGAATACCTTAGTATATTTAATGGTACCATATGCTCAGTCACATGAATCACTTTCTTGCATAATGAAAATCTGGGTAATTATAGTATCCTATTATATGGCAGATCTGTCAAATAGTCTTTATGTAATGGTAACATCTCACTCATGCCAAGAATTGTTGCAGAATAATTCCAGATAATTTCTTAAAGGTCAAATGGGCTGAGAGACAATTATTTGCTCTTAAGAGAAAGGCCAATAGGGTATTTGAATGTATCAGAAAGATCTTAAAGAGACAAATTCTTTTTTTTAAATCCTTACCCAATCACATATTTGCATTGATTTTGATTTAGAGAGGAAGGAAGAGGGGGCAAGGAGAGAGGGAGAGGGAGAGGGAGAGAGAGGGAGAGGGAGAGAGAGAGAGAGAGAGAGAGAGAGAGAGAGAGAGAGAGAGAGAAACACCTATGGGTTTTGCTTGCCATTTACCCCCCCAACTGGGTATGGACCTCAACTAAAAATTGAACCCGCAGCCTTTGCTTCATTAAATGATGCTCCAATCAACTGAGCCACCAGGCTAGTGCAAGAGGCTCTCATAAATTAATAAAGTGTATGAACTGAATGGAGATTGGCAGATATTTATGGAAAACCTTTCAGACAGAAGGAGCGCCTTAAGCAAGGTGTGCCCAGCCCACTGAGCAGAGAAAGCATCTGCAAATACAAGGAGATGTGACATTCTGTGACTCGAGGAAAACCTGTCCCTGCTGAGAAATGCTGAAAGTTCAGTCCAAGAATTATCTTTTGGGGTCAGGGCTTCTCAATGTTCCCCAAAATAAGCAAGATGGAAATTACCTATTTCCCTTCACACATTGAATCCATTCTACAGGAGAGTTACATCAAACTAATGATTAGTCCTACATTCCCTTCATATACTGAATCTATTCTATAGGAGGGTTAGGTCAAACTAATGATCAGTCATACAATAGTTAAGCGTGAAAGGCACTGAAAAGCAGAGACAATCCAAATTTTTTTCTGCTGTTTTGCAACCCTGATGGTCTTGCACACAACAGCCTTTCCACAATTTTGGACTCATCTACATGAAGCTTTCAATACAGAGTGCCATGTGTCATCCCGATGGTGATTTTGTGCAGACATTCCATTCCCATACTGCGGAATGCATAAGGGACAGCGACATTTTGTTCTCTTCCCTTGATTTTTATGCTGATTTTTTCTTCTTAATACTGCACTCTGTTCAAACTGATTCTTTGTTCAGGAATTGTGAGCATTTGGAGTGACCTATCCACATATATTTGTGCTCACGACACTTTTTTAAATTGATTTCATAGAGGAAAGGAGAGGGAGAAAGGGAGAGAGAGAGAGAAACACCAACGATAAGAGAAGATCATTGATTGGCTCCTTCCTGCACACCTCACACTGGGGATATAGCCAGCAACCCAGTTGTGGGCCCAGACTGGGAATTGAATGAACCCTGACCTTCAGGTTCACAGGTTGACACTAAACCACTGAGTCACACTGGCTGAGTACCACACATTTTTGTTTGTTTGTTTGTTTGTTTGTTTGTCTCTCTAAATTCCTGTAATCCCTGTGATAGTTTTGGGCACACAGAACATGCTCATCTGGAACTTGACTTCTAGACTTTCTGGAAGTGATTCTTCCTATAGAGCAGCGGTTCTCAACCTGTGGGTCATGGCCCCTTTGGGGGTCAAAAGACCCTTTCACAGGGCTCGCCTAAGACCATCGGGAAATGCAGGTATTTACATCACGATGCATCACAGTAGCAACATTTCATGGTTGGGGGTCACCACCACATGAGGAGCTGTATGCCAGGGCATGGCCTTAGGAAGGTTGAGAACCGCTGCTCTAGAGGAAAGCTCTGATCATGGCTTCAAAAGGTCAGTCCTATGTAAGCTGAAGTGACAACACACAGTGCTGAGCAGCACTAGGCCCTTCATCCTCCTGGTCCCATAGACGGGTGAGGTCAGAAGCACTTATGACAGCTCTAGAGTCTGTTTTGACCATCATTTGTTCTACACAAAAGCCGCCTATTCTTGAAAATGTGCACACCTCCCTTGGATGGTTTTATTGCATTTCACCTCATTCCAGACAATGTCAATATGTTTATCTTTTTGGCAAAGAATAAAAAGTCTCCTTGGATTCCTTGCTAAAAAAAAGAAAGTTGCCAGAATATGTTAGAAAAAAATAAAATAACAAAAACAGAGTGTATTATCATTCTCACGATGTAGCTTTAAGACCACCAGTTTCATACATTAAACAGATTGGACATCTAAGTTTTGAAATGTAATGTGTATATTTTTTGGCTTCCATTTTCAAGGTTATTAACTTCATATTTATTCTGTCAATAATGATATTTATTTTTAAATATATTTTAATTGATTTCAGAGAGGGAGGGACAGGGAGAGAGAGAAACACCGATGATGAGAGAGAATCTTTGATCACCTGATTCCTGCACACCCCCCAGTAGAGATCGAGTCCACAACCCGGGCATGTGCCTTTGACTGGAATCAATCTGGACCCTTCAGTCCACAAGTCGATGCTCTATCCATTGAGCCAAACCTGCTAAGACTCAATGATGCTATTTACATTTTATTTTATATGATCTTAAAATGCTTATGTTATAAATTCCATGACTATATAGATTTTGTGTGTAGGCACCTTACCAGGTGAATAAATAAGCATAGATTGAATTAGTAACACCACACTTGAACTAGTAATACTAAATCAGTTCATGAAATTAGGATAAATGAAGTTATACTGCTTTAGGTATATTTAACTTAGAAATTTGAAGCAAAAATATTTAAGTTTCAAATTTCCTCATGTCAATTTTCCACTCACGATTTAACCCCATATCTTGATTTCTATTAATAGGATTATATATTTCTATATATTTGAATTATATTATTTTATTTCATTTGAAAGCAATTAAAATGGTTTGAGTTAAAAATTAAATATTTAACCATTTCCAAAACGACCAGAAATAACATAGGCATATGTTCTACCACTGATAAAATTATGGGTAAATGACTAAGAAGGCAAATAGAACCATGCATATATATGAAAATTATAAAAGTATTTATTAGGAAGTTTAATTATTGGTGTAAGTCCTTATTAATTATGTTGGAAACTTGTTATGAGTTCTTTGTGGTACTCGTATTCCTGCACTGAATAGAATAGCTTATGAAATTCTGACATATTTTTCTGCATGTTTTATCCTTTGTTTTTCAAGGAATAGCCTTGAAATGCTCCAGAGAAATGGGCTTAACAAAAGCATAATGTTTATTCATTATCAAGGTTATGGAAACTGTAAAATTTATTACAGGACAGATTCTAATTGAGCTGGGATTCTTACAAAAATAGACACTTTAGATTGTCTCTTCAATTGTGTTCCAAGTTGATATAAGCGACGTTTATCTATATTTTTATTCCAATGACCAAAAGCTTGTAACATGCTCATTTGTTGAAATTTGAAATTTTTTGAAAAATATTTAAAAAAAAATATTTCACACCAGCTAATAGCCTGAAATTTCGTGTTGTGAACAAACCTATTCAATTTCTTCATTTGTTTTTGATAATTTTTTGTAAAAAATATTCTTATTTTTTAAGACTCACTTCAGTTAACTGATCCTCCCCATTGCTTCTTTGTTTTACAGGTATAAATACTGGTTTTATAATTATAACTTCCATAGTTTTAATTTCTTTAGGTACATTTTAATTCTGTTTTCTTGAATATTCTTATGATTCTTATCAATTTTTTTGCTTTTAATTAATGCATTTATTTCTCTTACTCTTTACTTTTTTATATTTTTATTGATTTTTTACAGAGAGAAAGGGAGAGGAATGGATAGTTAGAATCATCGATGAGAGAGAGACATCGATCAGCTGCCTCCTGCACGCCCCCCAAGGATACATGCTGCCTCCTGCATGCAACCAAGGTACATGCCCTTGACTGGAATCGAACCTGGGACCTTTCAATCCACAGGCGGATGCTCTATCCACTGAGCCACACGGGTTCCGGCTAAGTTTTCCTTTAACAAGGTTCAAACCCTACAAGGTTTGATATTTCACAGTTTTTTGTTTGGGACTTCCCTTTGAATACCTGCATCCCTGTTGGTTGGGGCCCCAGATGTGAGAACAGATATCCGAAGCCCAGGTTCAGCGGCAGAGGAAAACCACAGGGCAGTGCACCAGGACATGGCTGACCAGAGGAGGGCGGGGGAGGCACGGAGGCAGGGCTGTTTCATGAGGTGTGAGTCCCAAGAGATGAAACGGTTGCAGCTCAGAGCGGGTAGAAAGGGACAGAAAGGTGGGTGCTCCCTGTGGAGGGGTAACAGGAAGCTAAGTGGCATAGTGACCCATGCCATGGAGCCATTCTTAGTAACGTGGTCTTTAACTTGGCATTTAATGGCATAAAGACCAGGGTACAGGGTTTGGTTGAGCTATAAAGAGTTTGCTTTTAGCATCAGTTTGTTTGTACCATTAAGGGTCCCTACCGGTGGTTAGAGATCAGTATGGTATCAGAGGGTACCGGATGTTTGAAATTTGGTGAAACTGCCTGTGTGGCCTAGTTATGTGCTTAATGTTTTTTTGAAATCCCCGCTACATACTTGAAATTGAAGTATGATGCAGTCATTGGAAAAAAGAATTCCTATCCATATCTCTTAGATCATGCTTGTGAAATTTAATTTTCAGATACATCAACAATATTTTTTTTTTCTGTTTAATGATCTCTAGCAAAGTGTCAATGTCTCCAACTAGGAATTTCATCTGTATCAATTTTTTTGGTTAAACTCTTGAATGTTATTTTAGTAGAAAAGCTAGGTTATGTGGGTAGTTATTTCCTAAAGCCTTTTTAATTTATTATGTTCTATATTCTGTCAACTAGCTTATTACTGAGAAATCTGATTCAATGTCATTTTCATTTGATTATATGTGATTTGTCTTTTCTCATCACCTACCTTGAAAACATCCTAATGTTTGTAAAAATCTGCATTTCACAACAGTGTGCCTAAGAGAATACTGAGTTTTATTTACCTGGTTTATTACTTCCAATGTGAGGATTTATAGTATATGTTCAAGTCTAAATTTAAAAAACAAAACAAAACGCAACAACACAATGCTACATTTATATTCCCTTAAATACCATTCCTCCTGTATTTGTTTTATTTCTGTATTCAAAAGATTCTATTATTTAACTTAAGATTGAATATCACAATGTATGCTTTTGGTTATAATTGGTTATTTTCTTCTATGAACCTATTCATATTCATATCATTTCCTTATGTTCCATAAATGTCTTTCATTAGAGATGTTCATCCATTTATCACATTGGAACCATAAATATGTTAAAATGTGTTTTTTTCAGCCTGTCAAATTATTTTGATTTAATGTTCTGATTATTAATGTATTTGGTCTGCAGAGTAGGAACTGCCTTCGTGTTTTGACATCGTAATTTACAGGCAAATTTTAAGTAATTTTACCCCCTCACTCACGTTTTTCTCTTTGTATTACTGCCCTGGACCCTAAAAAGGTGGCTATAAAATGAACTCCTCTGGCCACTCAAGTTTCACAATGCAAACCCAGGTCCCATATTAGCATTTTGGCATCCCTGAGACTAGCAATAGTGGAAAATTGATGATCCACACACCCATCCAATGCTTTGGCTCAGCATTTAATCGTAAACTTGGGCCTGTCTCTCCCCACATCTAGCGAGCAGCAGCCTCAGTTAACAGCTTTGTGCTTCTGTCACATGTGGGAAACCATTGCAGCAAACCCTGGGTTGGAACCTCACTTCACTCCTCCACCTTAGAAAGAGCAATTTTGACAACTGTATTGCCGGGAACCAATTCCAGCATGGAATAATTATAAGAGTTTCACCAGAAGGTTGGTGAAACTTGGGCATCTCAACAAGGGTGAGCCACATATGTAGTTTACCTGATGGAAAAGGCTAAACGGCACTTCCCCCCAACCTGAATAGGATTGTCTGCTGCCAGACAGCTCAGGGCATTTTACTGTCTCCTGGTGGCCAAACACCTGACTTGCTGTAGACTCTTCCCCAAAATGACCATGATTCTGTGTTCTACCATTTGAAAAGCTTACCCTTTGAAGTGTATTAGCTCCACCTTGCCTTAGAACAAATTGTGCTAATAAAAGCAGGGTCCTGAGACAAGGAAGTAGTCTTCAGTTCCTTTAGCTGAAGATCATCTGACCCCCAATGCCTTTCAAAATTATCTTTCGTATTTGGACTCCTTCTTGAATCTACGAACCTATCCCTTTCTCCAGAATGCTGAACCCCCGCACTGTATGAGCTAAACTCCCAGTCATGTCATCTTGAGTGCTTCAGGACCTAGACACGGTAGGCTGAGGACTTCAGCCAGGCTCAGCTCATCCTTTCTGTTGGGCTCAGTTTCCGTACATACTTTGCCCATCACATTTTATTATTTATCTATCGTTGCCATGGGTTTGAAATTTGGGCACAAGAACTGCTCAAAGTTTTACCAAAGGAGCACAATCTTTAAATACAGACCTAAAACTGGCTTCTTTCATATTTAGGAAAGGTTAATTCACACAGTATATATGACCCTTTCCATTGAATATTATACAGCGCCAGCCCTCACCACTTAGTGGTACACTGTGAATTTTACGCTTCATTATGCCGCAGTGAATGTTTCTTCTCATTACACTTTTATGCATATTTTTCTTAGGAGTCACGCATGTTTATCTTTGTAATTATTTGGGGCAAGATTACTTCCTGCAGTCAACAAATAATTATTTTTTAATTATTATTTATTTACCCCCCTTTCCTCCCTCCCTTTTTAGAATAATAGACATCGTTTAAAAATATCTAATTTTCCTACCCAAAAGTTTGACACATTTTCAATTGGTTCAAGTTATCACTTCTTTTTATATACAGAACCTTATACGCATTCAGAAGTGATAGATATGTGTGAAAATATAGATATGAAACTGTACATAAAAGTCTATTTTCAAGTATTTTACATGTTTGATTTGTGTTGTTAAAATCTTATATTTATGTTTTCTAAATATTTTTGTCATTTAAGAAAAGTATAAATGGTTTGTCTACTTGGTATTAGAAATAATAATATCTGCTGTTTATTGGCTTCGAAAGCAGGTACCTTTCCTCTTTGTCTTGCTTTAAGAGGATTATTTTATGCTTCATTTACTGGGAAATATGGAAGGGGGTATTTCTGATTGACTCAGTAGCCACTCCCTCCCCCAGTTAGTTTTATTCCTTTTCAATATATTTATTTTACGTGATAGAAATGGATGACCAAAGTGGCAAAAGGATAAGTATCTCAGGTCATAATTATGAATTATCAGATTAACCTATGGATAACAATCACGATGTGTAATACAGTGACTGACAACTTTTAACCTTATCCCCAGCCAGGCAGTTTCCCAAAAGGCTGAAATGGATTAACTCATTAAATCCTCATAAAATTTCCATGAAGTGGGTGTGATGATCATCTGTGTGTGAGACAAGACTTTCCCATGGCGACAGGGCTGCTGAGTATTGTCCTGGAAGATGCCTGACTCCCTAGACACCCTGCCTTTGACACACTGACACAGGGACATGACATCTTGTGACTAACAAGGTGAGTTGAGTATAAATAGCACATTCCAATGTTTACTCATTGTAATTACTTTAGTGGTTCATAAAGTGATGATTTGGGAAAATTAGGCTCTCTATTTTTGATTAGAGAAGCACTACATCCAAGTTCAAATACTGAACATGTTACATGTCATCATGAAGTCATGTTCTCTGAAGAAGCAAACCATGACGAGATGCTGATTTCATCTCTCTTTCAAGTGAAATCTGTTAAAATCGCTAACGGGCTCTTCCGGCTGATCTGCCCTTGGATTTGCAGTTGTATGATTCCCGGACCATTTCACCATGATCTGGCCCGTTGGAGCAGCGGAGTCATAATAAGTGTTTTTGGGCCTGGGACAAGTACACCCCTTCAGGGAAATAAGGATGTTAGAAATTCAGTAAACAGCCTGGTTGTTCTCAAAACACGCCAAGTGATTCACGCCCGAACTGCCTTACCAGCACACTTGTCGCTCACACCCCATGCAGCCACCCCCTTCAGCTCGCTGACACTTCCAATCCTTTAATTGGGACACCGAGCCCTTATTATATTTTGCCTCGGGGGTCCAGTAGCACCTCTGGAACGTTTTAAATTGAATAGCCCGCAGGCCAGTGTCTCCAATTCGCCCGGCTGCTAATTGGTGAATACGCTCGTCTTAATTCTTTGCTTTAAATTGGTCCTTTTCTCTTGGCTTCTCCTTTTAAATTTTCAATTATTCCCTGCAACATTCCCTTAGTCACGATCCCATTATAAGACTTTAGGTATTATGATATTTAACTTTAGTTACGTGCTACGTTGTATAAAAAAAAAAAGTCCTGCTTATTTCAAGGAAGATTTCAAGAGGAATTTCTTTGAGACGTCAATGTCTTATACTCAGAAATGAATTTTGTTCATTTAAATTAGATGATATCATCCGATCGTCGGATGACTCGTGAAAGAACAATGACAACCTGGTAAATATTCTGGAAATGTTTCAAAGTGAATGTAGTACAAGGAACATTCTAGAGTTTCCTAATGCAAAGATCTTGTGTATACATGAATTAAGCAAGAGGAAACAGAAGCTAAGTGACAGAAACTCAAGGGAGACATCTTCATAACGCTAAAGAAATGTAAAGTAACCAACAGGTAAAACTAATTTAGAAAAAATTATATTTCTAGCTATTTTCCTTCAGCTGTAACTATTTCTTTTTCTAAGAAATTTGTTGCTCTAAGCATAGCCAAAATAAAGTTTATGTAGGGGAAAATGGGAAAATTAAGAAAAAAGTATAATATTTTCAAAGATAAAGATACAAAAATTTTCATATTAGTATTGTTCACAACATCAAAAACAAACCCTATGCCACCAATCAGAGAATGAATAGACTATTCTATATATGGCCACAGTGACGTATTAAACAATAATAAAAGTGGATTATAGCTATAAATAAAATGGCAATAGCCCAGCCAGGATGGCATAGCAGTTGAGTGTCAACCCATGCACATTCCCAGTGGCCGGCTCAATCCTGTAGAGGCTTGCAGGAGGCAGCTCATTAATGAAATGATGTTTCTCTCACCAATGTGCCTATCTCTCTACTCCACTTCCTTCTTGTCTATTTATAATCAATCAAAATAGGTTTTAAAAATAATATAGCATGAATACATCGGAATAACATAATAGTGAGTGAAAAAAATAAATCCCTGGAGATCATGTGCAGATTAATATTTTTAATAAATTTTGAAAACAAGCAAATTTAAACAATATATTTTAGAGGTGAACTTACGTTATACACACACACACACACACACACACATATATACACACATACACACACACACACATATATATAGAGAGAGAGAGACACACACATACACACACACACACACACACACATACACACACACACACATAGAGAGAGAGACACACACACACACACACACACACACACACACACATATATATATATATATATATACAAGAAAATTATTTGAAAAGTAACACATTTGTAAGCAAAAACTATTTAGGATGGTGTCTGCAGGGGTGTGTCCCACAGGAGGATAGACTGGAGAAGAGCATAGAAAGTGGTAGATGTAAGTTCTCAGTCAGGTCTAATTAAATTAAATGACCAGATGCCAGGTATTGTCCAATGACAGTAACATAAAAAGAACCATGAATTGGAATGAAATAAATGGTATTTACTTAAAATTGAAAATGGAAAAATGTTATTGAGAAATCTGCAGAGAAAAATTGCAAGCCAAAGTCTTCAAAATAGAGGTCAAATGCAAATAAAAAGGAAAATATTGAGTCTCTGCAGATGAGGACCTGTGCGTGCACCTGAAATGAACTTGGTGAAAAACAATATAAAAATATTGGGATTTCAGAGAGGCCAGATGCCTAAGAAATCATCCACCCCAATGTCTTTGTTTTCAGTATAGGGAAAAAAGTGGGAGGCTTGAAGGTTTTGAAAATATGTTATGTTTCTCAAGTTCACGAAATATAGTATTTGATGGCACAGGGGTTATGTGAGAGTTGTGTTGATATATTGTGACTTCCATACATCATCAGTTGAAAACTGTCTAAGAATGCTCTCTCATAATGCTTGTCCTGCTATGAACCTGAGTTCATGAAGAAGGGTCTTCTTCCATTTTTAAAAAAAATAGGGCCAAGACCAGTTTGGCTCAGTGGATAGAGCGTCGGCTTGTGAACTGGGGGATCCCGGGTTCGATTCCAGTCGGGGGCCATGTACCTTGGTTGCGGGCACGTCTCCACTGTGGGGCGTGCAGGAGGCGGCTGATCCATGTCTCTCTCCCATTGATGTTTCTGACTTTCTATCTCTCTCCCTTCCTCTCTGTGGAACATCAATAAAATATTTTTAAAAAATAGGATAAAAGAAGAAAAAATTAAAAATTTAACTAAGGAAGTGTGGGTAATATGTAATTGATGACAACATTTCACTGAAGATTATTAGCCATAAAAGATTATTAGCCATCTTTATGCCTAAAGATGCCCGAGGGTAGGCTGGTAACAGGACATCCATGCACTCTTTGCGCTCAGTTTGAATTGCAGATGCGGGAGGCAAACTGACATGCATGAGACCCTGCTCCTTGTTCCTAGCTTTCCCGGCAAAGAAAACTCAAAACACGGTGTGAAAACTCCTGAACCGAGAGAGAGATTTGCAAGGCGTTTTTGATAGACGTACACTAAGGTACAAGCATGCCTGCAAGTCCCTCATGTAGACGATGTTGTCAAACAGAATAATGACTGAGACACAGATTACACATGAGCAAGTAGATATCAACTTCGTTACCATAAGGAAAATAAACGCTCGTGTGTGTGTGTGTGTGTGTGTGTGTGTGTGTGTGAAGTTACATGTAGAGAAAAGGTCTAAAAGGGAAGAAGAGATAAAGATAAAGACCATTTGTGTTGAGAACAGGGAAAGGTCTGGATGAGTTTTGAGAGGCAACATGTAGACAGTATGAATGCTCAGTCTTGGAAGAAAGACAAGAGGGTGCCTACATGTCATGACCCAGTGACAGCGTGCATGACCCAGGGACAATGTGCATGACCCAGGGACAGCATGCATGACCCAGGGACAATGTGCATGACCCAGGGACAGCGTGCATGACCCAGGGACAGCGTGCATGACCCAGGGACAGCGTGCATGACCCAGGGACAGCATGTATGACCCAGGGACAGCGTGCTGGGGAAGGGACTTTGTAGCCTTAACAGAGGGATGGAGAACAGGCTCGTGGACATCACCAAGAAAGAGAGCTTATTGGAGACCAAGCAGAAAACTTGTTCTCCGAAAGCTCTTTTAACTTGAACTTCTGGGCTGTAGATAATAGCGAGGTTTTAGAAGAAGCAAGTAACATCAGCCTGATGTGAATATTAAGAATTAAACTCTGCTGAGACCGGTTTGGCTCAGTGGATAGAGCATCGGCCTGCGGATTGAAAGGTCCCAGGTTCGATTCCGGTCGGGGGCATGTAACTTGCTGGCGGGCACATCTCCAGTAGGAGGCGTGCAGGAGGCGGCTGATTGATGTTTCTCTCATCGATGTTTCTGACTTTCTATCCCTCTCCCTTCCTTTCTGTGAAAAATCAATAAAATATATTTAAAAAAAAAAGAATTAAACTCTATGAATTGGAGAAGATAGACATCCCATAATAAAGCTAGAATCAAACAACAACAACAAAAAAAGTTTAAGCTACTCATAAATTTCTAACCAAAATCTCAAATTAGAATACATTCTCATATATCCGCGATGAAGAAAAATCTGACCTAATGGCTCATTTCCAGCTCTGTGATTCTATTTGAGACTACCCTATGAGAAGGCCGGCAGAATCTCTATCGATTCAATATCAATAACAACTAACTAGGCAGAAAACATAAGTTCTGAGGCAATAAGTATCCAATGGCAAACAATAAAATGCACTGAATTTTTGTGTATAAAATAAATATCAACTTTTCAAAAACGGTGATTTCAATTGTAACTCAAATTCATGTTAATACCAAGGATTCTTTAGAAATCGCCCTTTATTTATTTATTTATTTATTTATTTATTTATTCATTCATTCATTCATTCATTCATTGTTTAAAATATTATATATATTAGCACATATATAACCTTTTTTTCCCCATTGACCTTCCCCAGCCTCCCCTACCCCTGTCACATTCCCTCATCCCAACCCCCAGTGTCTTGTGTCCACTGGTGTGCTTATTGTCCTTTCAATCTCATAATTTTGAACACATTATCCTCAATAAAAGGGAATTATTTTATGAATATAATGTCGATTTTTAAAATATGTACCAAAATATTTAACAACATTTCAAGATCCATTTGCTCATGGTGTTCTTCCTTGTGTTTTTTGTTTGTGTGTTTCAATACCTTTACAATAAAGGCAAAAGCATATTCATACATGATATTTGTTGAGTGGATCAAATCATAATTCAGAGAATAAGTTTATGAATAGATAAATTTTTATTTGCATATTTGACCCTAATTTCACATATCTCTGAACAAAGTACTAATATTTCACTTCTGTTCCCTCTATTTTAATTGTCTCCTCTATCTTATCTCTTCCAGGTTAAAACACCTTCCTCCTTCAAAGACCAGAACAAAGAAATACAAATTTTTCTATTTTTATTAGGAATGAATAATTTTTGCATCAAAGGAGAACTTTATTTATACTAGTGCCTTGAACTTTGGTTAGCCATGCATATGTTCATTTATACTTTAAACTAAGCACAATAAAATATCAAACTCACATCTGTTTTCTATCAGCTACCATAGTAAAATTTTTCAGTGATTGAATATGTTTATATGTGTGTCTTTACATATATGTGAATATATATGTGACTATATATAGCTGTGAATATATACAAGATGCACTCATGTTTACACAGATCTATATTTTTGAGTTAGGTATTATGTGAAGATTGGAGAGAATGAATCTTTAGTCTTTTTCAGCTATAATATTTTGTCATTATGAAGCTAACTATATTCATCAATAATTTTTTAAATATATTTTACTGATTTTTCACAGAGAGGAAGGGAGATGGATAGAAAGTTAGAAACATCGATGAGAGAGACATCAATCAACCACCTCCTGCACGCTACCCACCGGGGATGTGCCCACAACCAAGATACATGCCCTTGACAAAAATCAAACCTGGGACCCTTCAGTCTGGAGCCTGACGCTCTATCCACTGAGCCAAACCGGTTTTGGCCATCAATAATTTTTAATACGAACTGATCACTACAATCACTGATCAAATACTTTCAAAGTAAAAATGTTTAGATCCCTCTTATGAAAATGATGAGGAAGGAAGTCTAGAGTAGATCTCTGGTTTCCATTTGGGGAAACTTCCAGTCTATTTCAAGTAGAGCCAGGATCCATAGCCACTGCCACATATGTGCCACAGCCACAGCTCTGTATGGAACACGTTGTCAGCTTCTCATCATTCTATATTTAATATCCTATAGTTCTCGTACCTTCTAAAGATAAATGCTGTGATTTCCGCTTAATTTTTTATTTATGAGATGCTTACAGCTGGGTACCTTAAATGGAATAAAATGCTTTCAGGTGAAAGAAAAAGGAAATGCACTCAATTATGGTTTATACTTCTTCAGCGGCTCCATCTAAATGACAGAGATTAAGTGCCTTGGTATGATCAGAGTCTGGTTAGGAGAAATTCTGTGCATGATTTCCCCAAAAACATTATTATTTTTAGCTGGACATCTCTTCAAAACAGGATGCGAATAACAGGAGTATAAATACATATACAATGATTATAAATCCATGAATCCATGGTGACTTATACTGTTTTGAGGAGTACTTGGTTTTTATTACAAATACATACTATTAGTTGTTTCATGGCATTACAATCTTTAGGAGTGCACCTTCAAATTATTAGCGTGGTTTATCTTCAATACTATTGCGGATTATCTCAAAAGATAACATGTTTGAAATATCTGCTGTGTCCCCTTAAATCAGTGGTTCTCAACCTTCCTAAGGCCGCGACCCTTTAAGACAGCTCCTCTTGGGGTGGTGACCCCCAACCAGAAAATTATTTTCGTTGCTACTTCATCACTGTAATTTTGTTACTGTTATGAACCTTAATGTAAATATCTGATATGCAGGATGTATTTTCATTTTTACAAATTGAACATATTAAAACATAGGGATTCATCACAAAAACAATATGTAATTATATATTGTGAAATATTTATTTATAATTACAAATAAATGTTGTCTTGAATCATGGTGTAGCATGGGTAACACTCTTCATAGGACAACAGTAAACTACATGGCTACACTTTGCTACACCGAGGCGCTGTCTGTTGGTTCCTAAGACCATGGGAAATAGGTGTTTTCCAATAGTCTTAGGCAACCCCTGTGAAAGGAAGGGTCTTTTGACCCCCAAAGGCATTGAGACCCACAGGCTGAGAACCACTGCTTTAAATCAAGATAATTTCCTCCTTCATAAGAAAATGATGCCACGGAGATGCATGGATCGTGATGAAGTATGAAGGATCTTTTACAAAGTTCACCATCGTTCTAGTAAACAGCACCATTTCCCATCACTGCCGTCACCCAGATGGTGGCTCCGGGTCAGATTTACTGGACCAGGGAGTTAAACACACCCATCCTGGCACCGTATTCCCACACTGGTCTCTCTTTTAATCTCTTCATTTTCTAATTCCCATCCCTTTCAGGTAGAAATCACTTTGGTAAAAGAAAGATAATTGGTTGTGCTTTTCTGTCCTGAAGTGTTTGCCTCAGGTTAAGAGTGTCTCTTAAATTAAGAAGACAAAAACAATATCCTAACTTTTCTTCTCTATCTCCTTGTTTATACATGTTGTTGTTTTTTTATGAGATTTTTTATGAGCATTTTCAATAAAAGCCAGTTTCTCTTCCCCTGCATGGCATTTGTATTTCATGTTTTTCTTTCACTCTCCTCCTCCCCTCACTCACCTCCCATTGCATTTCAAAGGAGTTTCTGGAGCCTAAGGCATCATTTTGAAGGGGCTAGAATTCTATGAAATGACGAAGGTCTTAATTCCTGTTCCTGAGTCGTGTTGGAATTACCAAAAAGCATCCAGACCTTTGTCAGATTTTTCATCCGGAGTAAATAAATGTCTTCATGGTATTACCAAATGTGACTCTGAGCATGTTTTATTACGGAGGCATGCAGTCTGTGAGTATATACTAAAATTACCCGTGTAGTATTCTTCTAACATACTAGTATTATAGTTTTTATATATGTTATTAATTTTCACAGAGAGGAAGGGAGAGGGAGAGAGAATCAGAAACATTGATGAGAGAGAAACCTCAATTTCAAAATTAACCCCAGAGATGAAAAATAACTTTGGACATCATAGTGAAAAATAAGGCTATCGTCGCTTTTCTATTTTAACTTTTTTTTTATTCTATCTGCCTAATTCAGTGACTCTCATCCTATGAGAAATGAGCTTCCCACTTATTTGGGTGGCCCATGACCCCATGACCCCATGATGATACGGTTCCACAATAATCGATTTGCTGCGAGATGGAGTGAATTAACTAAGCCGAAAACTCTAACTGACTCTATACACTGGACAGTCAGGCAGTTTGTCACAGAAGCAGATGTCTCGATGACTTTGAGCAACAATTGTGTAATTCCGGATTCATCAGCTTCTCACTTCCAGCCTGAGCCACGTATCATGGCCGATAGAAATGATAACGTGGTCTCTGTCCCTGAGAAAAACGTTCATCACATCTGCCGCTGGTTCTGCATCTTTGGCGGGGATCCCAGAGTTAGCCTGACCTGGCGCCATAAGGAAACCCCGCTCTCAGGGGCTCTGGTGTCAGCCTGTTGAGCAGAATAAACACTTTGATCCAGTGTAGCAAGACACCATTTGTAAAAGCTGAATTTTTAAAGTCTAACTGGTGCCTGCACTGTTTGGAGAGTTTCCTTGGCTTTTTCCATCTTTAAGTAATGAAAGCTTTCCCCTCTGGATTCTCCATGGAAACGCAGTCTTGAACCTCACCTGAGCACGCAGATGATGACTTCAGGAATCACACTCGTTTGCACAAATCCCCGCTTAATCAGAGTGGCCGTCCCAGGGCCCATGCTGGCTTGTTCTGGTGGCCGCCACTCCCTTTCCTGATAATTGTGCCAAAGTGATCACTGTCAGAGTGTGCTCAGCATCCTCTCTATGTAAAAGTTCCTCTATGTCACATGTTCAGACCCTAAATCAGCCTGGAACCCCTGAGGTGCTACCAAATACAAGTACTACGTTCTAATGTTCATCTTAAGCTCTTTCGACCTGTGTTACCCAGCTGATAGGACTCATAGAAAGCAACGGATGATGCTTGCGAGCCTGGGTAAGCAGCAGTTATTGCGATCTTTATCCCGCGTTCTGTTATGTCATTTTGATTAACTAAAACTGTGATGCGGTGCCATTTAATTCCACTTCAATGAAAGTGGGAGTTACCGGTAATGACAATAATGACAATTACATGTAACCGACTCTGTGGAAATAACTGCCTGGATTGACACAGCGAGTACTGTTGCTCATAAATATAGTGAGGTTCCCGGTAAGTTATTGAAAATATAGTTACTTGATATTAAGTATCTGAACTGGGAAGGAGAAGAATGCTCTTCTGCCTAGTAATAAACCTTATAAAAGTCACTCAGAGTCTCTGGATCACTCAATTTTCTCACCTGTGCTGTACAAAACCTACTGCATGATCTGGTATGAGGATTGCTTGTGTTAAAATTACTGCAATCAGCATAATTTTTTTATCAGAAAGTCGTTTTCAGAATGGAAAAGACACTCTAGAGTGATGTATTGATCTTATAACTCTCCAGTGACAGCTAATATTTGTTACCATTTTTTTTTCTAATGATCCAGTGACATTTACAGGGGATGACTCTAACTACACATATGAAATGACAAGTGTGCATAGCTATTGGACAGCTCAAGATGGATCGCCGAAGAGGAGGAAGTGAGGGACACAGGAGGTATTCACTGGACACTTTTTTTTATGTCTTTTTCTACATATTTCAACACGGGCAAAGCTCCCCCGGGGCCTGCCAGCACTGGCTCTCAGCGGGAAGTGCAGTGCTCTGGCCTGCTAGGGTCTATGTATAGTTTGACTCGTTTATCTGCCTTCTCTGCATCCCATTCCAAAGGGCAGCCTCGTCTCTGCCCTCCATGTCGCATCTGTTCTCGCAAAAAGTGTTTGCAGGACTTTTCTGTCTTCTTTATTCCTGGTTCCTCTAAACCACAAACGTCATACCTGCTACACCCGCACCTGGGAATTTTGTTTGAACACTTTTTCGCAGTAATTTACTTCATATGTCTGATGAAGTGGTTGCCTGTCCTCAAAACCTTCTTAAGATGCAGCTACTTCTGTTGGAATTATAGTTCCTTCTTGACATCTCAATTCTAGAGTCAAATTTTCATTCCTCACCAAAACCGGTTTGGCTCAGTGGATAGAGCGTTGGCCTGCGGACTGAAGGATCCCAGGTTCGATTCCGGTCAAGGGCATGTATCTTGGTTGTGGGCACATCCCCAGTAGGGGTATGCAGAAGGCAGCTGATGGATGTTCCTCTCTCATCGATGTTTCTAACTCTCTATCTCTCTCCCTTCCTCTCTGTGAAAAATCAATAAAAATGTATTTTTAAAAATTTTCATTCTTCAGATGTTATACATTTTTTCCATTTTCAAATCCGGTGTCTAACCTTTGTACTCAGATGGCTCCTAACAGGATAGCAGAGGGTCTGAGCGACCTGCATTTCCCTGAGTTTTCTTCTTTTTGTTGGTTTGTTTTCTTCCTAAGTTGTCTTTCCTATGTAGGTAGCAGTGTGTCTGCCCCATTATTCGGATTTCAGTTTTCTCATCCAGTCCTTTCTCAGTGACCCTTCTCTTTTCCCATAGAATACATCTTTCGCCAAGGCGTTAAAAACAACAAACAGCTGAGACTGGTTTGGCTCAGTGGGTAGAGTGTTGGCCTGCGGACTGAAAGCTCCCGGGTTCGATTCCTGTCGGGGGCATGTACCTTGGTTGTGGGCACAACTCCAGTGGGGGGATTGCAGGAGGCGGCTGATCGATGTCTCTCTCTCATCAATGTTTCTGACTTTCTGTCCCTCTCCCTTCCTCTTTGTAAAAGATCAATAACATATATTTAAAAAAAAAAAACACAAACAGCATTGTCAACATAAAGAGACACACCTTTCCTTCAATGGAGTGCCTTTCATCAGCGGTTTACCTTCTATTTCTCTGAAAGCGCCGCTGACAACTGAACAGAATGCCTGCAACCACACTGTGTGTTTCCTTTGCCAATACGTGATTCAGCTGCTGAAAGATGATATTCCGAACCAGCCCTAAGTACTCTCAGATCACATTGAAATTCATCTCGCGCTGCAATCAGTTCTTGTCAATCTTTAGTCAACATAATGTCTGCGATTCTGGCAGTTTTTCACGTCTAATGATGCCTGATTGTAAACCTGGCCTATCTCAGCGCTCTCAGATAATCCCTCTGAAAATATTCCGACAATGTTTTTAAAAGTTCTGCTATGATTAAAGGGGAAAATAGAGAGAGGTATTTTCAGTTGGCTTGTTAGTCTAATAAAAACAATTAAACTATGGACATTAACTTGGAAAATACTATTCTTTTGAAAAATAAGATTTTATCATATTGAAAGAAGTATTTGAGAAATAAGTGAATTAGTAGTATTACAAAGTTCATCATTACCACCCTAAAAAATACGGTGTTTCTCATAACTAAATATGATTTTTTCCAGCGTGTGTAAGTTGTTACCTGAGCATTTGGTATGAGCTTTTGATTTGTAAAGGTCTGACAAATAATTCATATGTACCTATCTTTTGGGTTAGAAAGCAGCCAAAAAACAGTGCTTTCAGTTTTTGTTTTTGTTTTTGTTTGTTTTATGAAACCTTAGAATTGGAACAAAGTAGAAGATTGAAATAACAGTAGTTACTACGTAGTGACTCAATTTATGACACAAAAGGAATCACCTTCTGATGTCACCGTGTTTATGAACTTAGGTTTGCCTATGGCAGTGAATTGGGGTCACCAGATGCAGCCATCCCAGGACAGATGTGTCTTCTTCACAGCGAACATGTTTCATTCTAGGGACCAAGGCAATGGCCACAGACACAGCTCAGCTGCATTGCATTTGAAAAGCCCCCTCCATTGAAAAGCATTTTATTTATAACAGGAAATAGACCTGCTTGCTTTTCCTTGCCTCAATGTCATCTTTTCCTCTAGACAGAAAGAAATTTCCCACTCAGAGGAGCTCATAAAATGTCTTGTCTTGCAATCAGGTTAAGACCAGAGGAAATGACCTGCCTCCCTCAGCTGGCCCCGTCTTATTAAATTCAACCCGACATTCTATTTACACACTTCCATCCTCAATGAGATCCAATTTTATTATTTGAAACCTATCATCTCCAGTGAAATTGAATAAGTGTATTTCACCATGGCTGAAGCGCTTTGCTACCGTCATCAGCTAGGCACGAGTTTAGAGCAAGGGAGGGTGGGACGGAGAGAGGGAAGGTAACCTGGCCCCTAGTCTGGGCTCAGGCAAAATGCTGTGTCCTCAAGTTTAAGTTCATCCATTTTCAGGTGTATTATCATTTTTTTTATTAGATCCACAGTATACACTAAAATGAAAATGTCTGCATTTTAATTGAGTGTTTCTGTGGCGTGTGAAGGATTTTTCCTGGAGCACAGTTAGAGAATACTAATGTCTTAGTGACTATTATTTACATAAATCCATTCGTTTAGCTTCTAGAAGCATGGGCATCATCTGCTCAGGAATGCTAAGAAAAGACAAAGTATAGAAAACCAGTACAGTGGTACCTCGAAATATTAAGTGCCCTAACATACGAGATTTTTGATATATGAGCCGTCGAGCAAGTGATTTTTGCTTTGAAATATGAGAAACATTTGAGATAGGAGGAATTGCGAGGATCGGCCGGATGCACAGGACCCACCAGTTTACTGTGACTCAAGCGTCTCATAGTTTCCCACGCCTCAAGGTTACGTACGGAAGGAATTAAACTAGTATCTCGAGATACCACTGTAAATATAATTAATACAGGAAGACACGCAGCTACAGTGCTTCCAGATAACCTAAGGAAAGGATGCCTTGCCATAAACGAGGGAGTCTCAGGAAGGACATCTGTTCGGAATGCCACCACCCCCTGCCTGGCCGTGCTTTAGTCTTTCCATCAGTCTTTTCCTGTAGAATACACCTTTCCCCAAGGGATGAAAAACCACAAACAGCATGATCAACATCAAGAGATACACCTTTCCATTAGTCTCTGGAATGTCCCTGTGGATGCCTGTGAGGGAGCCCACTAGGTAGGTGCCCCCTTTATCAGCACAGCAGTGCAAACAGCAATGGGTATGAGCCAGGTGGCCATGCACAGCCATGGATCACAGCTAATTCTGTCCAACTATAGCAGTGGTTCTCAACCTTTCTAATCTGTGACCATTTAATGCAGTTCCTCGTGTTGTGGTGAATCATAATGTAAATATCTGTGTTTCCTGATGGTCTTAGGCGACCCTGCTAGTGGTTCTCAACCTGTGGGTCACTGCTGTAGAGCCTGAGACCATCAGAAAACAGGTCACGACCCACAGATTGAGAACCGCTGATCTATAGGGATGTGATTTCACCTCTTTGAGCCTCAGCAAGCAGGCTCCAGGCTCCAGTCCTCAGCTGATGTGGATGAGCTCCATTGATTATAACATGTCTCATGTGGTCCTGGACTTCCAGTGGTCCAGGAAGCGAGTGCCAGTCACTGGGAGGCATCGCTGACTGTTTAAACGACTGCCATCCTCCGACTGGATCATTTCTAAGACAATTACCATGGCTAGCGTCCTGGGACTCTACATCCCCCAAAGCAATGTATTGATTCCTGGTACTAATACTCAAGAGTGGCTGCAAGGACAGCAGGTTTCTAGATGATTCTAGCGTGATGTGCAAATGTTGTCTGGTGGGTATTAACTCCGTGGCCCTTCCCCTGACTGAGATGGCTAACCTCTGATTAGTGAAATGGAAGTTTATTCAAATGTATACAAATAGACACATACCCTTATCGTATAATACACAGATGCCTGTGTCTGTCTATATATATAAAGTTGACTACTGTGTTTACATAAACTTTCATATATATATATATATATAAACATATATAGATAGATAGATAGATAGATATAGATATAGATATAGATATAGATATAGATATAGATATAGATATAGATAGATAGATAGATACACACAAACATACACACAGTTTGAAGAAGAAAAAAAGATGAAGATTTATCTCTTTCAGAACTGCTTCAGTCATTTATTTCAATTGGCAGTAAACGATAGCTTGGCGATGTTTACAAATGATGCATAATTAAAGGAAGAAAAATTACGCTGTGAGATAGGACGCGGTTGGCTTTGAGAAATGTTTTCTGGAACCATTGCTCAGCGCAGTGGAATGATCGAAATGTTGCTCTGAACTTAATCAGCCCCTTTGAACATCCATCTATCTCTAAACTACCTTTGAAACAGGAAGTGAGTCAATGTGATATAAGTGGCAAAACATCCAATTAAACGGGACTCGTTACAGAGACTCCAATTTAGGCTTGGCTAAGGGCGCTAATGACTGCAGTGTGTGTTTTGTTGGGTTTAAATTAAGAAATTCAATAAGAGGTATTGTGATAGGGAAGAAAGAGCAATGAACTTGGAATTAAAAGACAAGGATTTAAGTCATTAATCAAATGAGCACGGGATTTCAAGTGATTTTTTTTACATATAAAATTGTATATATGTTTGTTACTATTAGAAAAATACATAGGTTTAATTAAAATAATGGGTGAGAAGTGGTATTAGAAGCACAACATTGTGTCATATATAAATATATATATAAATATATTATAAATATGTAAATATAATCTATTACATATATATTATACATGTAGTGCTGGTGAGTGTCTCTGTTTATCATTTTTACTTTAGATGTTAAAAGAAAACTAGATATAAACAAAATGTAACATAAGTAGATTTCATTCCCCACTTGTGAGTTGAAAATTAAATTTTTATGGTTATTCTCTCCAAAACTGACAAAAAATTAAATTGCTTCTTTCTCCCCTGGAAGACAAATTAGACAATCAATTATAAAATACAGCATCATAAAAATGCTAGCATACTTACTTAGTAATGGAGAGAAGCGAATTATACTTTAAAGTTGATTCACATGGAATAGATGCTCTCAGGTTGTGTTGTGGGGTGTCGTGTATGAATGAGGTAGAAGGAGTACCACATAAATCATAAAGGTCTTTCTTTTGGTGGGAAAACTTGCAAAATATATGGAAGGTGAATAAATGTGCAAAGGAATAATAAAATAATATGGCATGTTTTATTCAGTGTATTTTAACTTCAATTTAGTTATATAATAACTATGCTTTCTTTATGGACTTTTAAGTTGTGGCTGGATAATTTCAAATATTATTCTTCAGATATAAATTTTCAAAATATATATTCAAGAAATTGATGCCACACGTATACATTTGCATACTTAAATTGCCATTAAAATGTATAAAGTTATTAAATTGAGACTAGTGAAAAGATGACTACTGTGTTTACATAAACTTTCATATCACAATAAACTATAAACATTTAATTATTACTATAAAATTTGCATGCCTATAATCTTCTGTACTCCTAAAGCAAAAGTAATAAAATAGGTAATTTAAAATATTATTTGATCAAATAAAATTGTATTCCCTATGATGTATATACATAAAGATAAAGACTATATTTCACCCCATTGACTGGTGTTTATGAAGAAATTATACCATTTATTGCCTGAGATTCACATGAACCTTATAAAATGCCAAAATATAATGGCACAGGTATGGGGAAATATTGTTAAAAATAATAACCCCAGTCCTCAAAGCACACAGAATATGAATTTTTATTAATATCACTTAGTCTATGTACATTTGGTTATAAAATCCAAATTGCTTTCTCTATTCCTAAATTGCTTAGTTTGAAATTGTTTTTTTAAATAATATTGATACTATAAATATATATATATATATATGTGTGTGTGTGTGTGTGTGTAGCATATACATATACATGCTATATATATATATATATATGTGTGTGTGTGTGTGTGTAGCATATACATATACATGCTATATATATATATATATATATATATATATATATATATATACCCACATATATATATATATATATATATATACGTATATATATATATATATATATATATATCAACATGAAAAAGAAAAAGAAGTCTTCCACATTTGAAAGAAAGAAGTAAAACTGTCACTATTTGAAGGTATAATACTATGTATAGAAAATTCTAAAGAATACAGCAAAAAAAAGTTAGCACTCATAAATGAATTATAAAAGTTGTAGGATAAAAAATCATTATATAGAAAACTCTTCTATTTCTAGACACCAGTAACAAATCATCAGAAAAAAAAAATTAAGAAAGCAATCCCATTTTATAATTGCAACAACAACAAAAAATATATCAAATACCTAGGAATAAATTTATCCAAAGAAGTACAAGACCTGTAGTCTGAAAATGATAGGCCACTGAAGAAAAGTCAATGAAGAAGATACAAATAAGTGAAAGAACATACCATGCTCATGGATTGGAAGAATTAATTATCTAAGATAACCTTACCATCTAAAGCGACAGACAGAGTCAGTGCAGTCCCCATTGAAATACTAATGGCATTCTTCCCAGAGCTAGAACAACTAATCCCGACATGTGTACGAAAGCATGAAGACAATGAATAGTCAAAGAAATATTGAGAAAGAACGAAGTGAGAAGTATCACACTCTCTGAGTCCAAACTATCATATAAAGTTACAATAGTCAAAACAGTATGGTACTGGCATAACACAGATCTATAGATCAATGGAATAGACAAGAGAACCCAGAAATAAATCCTTACTTATACGGACAATCGATCTATGACACAGGAGGCAAAGATATATAATGGGGTAAAGACAGCCTCATCAACAAGTGGTTTTTGGAAAGTTGGACAGATATATGCAAAAAAATGAAATTAGACTAATTTCTTCGTCATATACACACATAAACTAACATGGGTAAATAAATTCTGGAACCATAAAACTTCTAGAAGAAAATGCATGCCATAAACTCTTTGACATCGGTCTTAGGGACATCTTTTTTAACATATCTCCTTACTCAAGGAAAGCAAAAGCAAAAATAAAATGATGGAACTATGACAGACTGAAATGTTTTTGCACAGCAAAGGAAACCATCAATAAAACAACAAGATGGTGTATCCTTAAATCTACACTGATTTCCAAAGCAACCACCTTCTTTTCCACCCAGTTTTCTTTACCTTAGAACATGGCCTCCATCAGTAAACAAGATTCTTTTAATGCAACACAACGTACTGAACAAATGTATTCAAAAGGATATCATCTGCTATTTGTCTAGTTCCACATCCCAGTATCCGCTCTTGTGTAGGAAGTGCTTGCTGGTGAAGAATGAGGATTGAATGTTACATCTGCCACCAGCACCCAGCCCGTGTGCCTTGGGGGGCCACTGTCGGGGAGACTGTTATTCTCCTCTGTCACACCCCGAATCTGTCTCACATCATTTACATGCAGATCGCTACACACATTCATCATCCCATTATGCTGATGACTCCACTATTCTGATATCTAATGTCTCTTTAATGAGCCTCAAAAAATACAATATTCCTTGATTTATGACTGCTTAACTGAGAAATTATACAAATTGGCACACACAAAAAAAACCTCATAATGTATTTTCATTTTGTTCCTTCCCATTACACTTATATTTAACAGTGACTCATGAGTTAAGATGATGCTTCTCTGACACCAGAAATGATCAGAATTTGACTTATCTACCGTGTGTTAGTGCCACGGGGGGTTATGTTCCTACTGAAGGCCACATGGTCACACTGAGCTGATGTTGAAAAGTAGCAGATTCAAATCCATCACTTTTCTCCCCCCAGAAAGGCTGTGTACTGGACAGCCATGTTTCATCTGACTGTGACTCTGAGAAGCCTTCTTGTGCTGTAGAGAGGGTTATCAGCCTAATATGTACCCCCCCTTTCTTTAAGTGGATATTAAGACCCTTAAGGCAAGAAAGAGCTCTATCAAGCAAAGAAACCTGTGTGGCTCACTGGATAGAGCGTCGGCCTGTGGACTGAAAGGTCCCAGGTTCGATTCCGGTCAAGGGCATGTACCTTGGTGGCGGGCACATCCCCTGTAGGGGGTGTGCAGGAGGCGGCTGATCGATGTATCTCTCTCATCGATGTTTCTAACTCTCTATCTCTCTCCCTTCCTCTCTGTAAAAAATAAATAAAATATATTTAAAAAAAAAAGAAGAAGAGGAAAGACAGAAACACATCCAGAGGGGAATCTGAAATGTGAACAGAAGTTCAGAAAGAGATGGAGTTGCTGGATCTTTCACTTCACCGTAGGCCCCTTTGGGAATGCAGGCTCAAGGAGGTGCCAGTCTCCTTCCCTACTCTCTTCAAAGCTGTGCCAGGGAAGGGCACGATAAGTTTCCCGTTTACGAACTAAAAATCATTTCCACAAAGAAACCGGTTGTGGCTTCAACAGGAAAGAGTTCCAAAGAGTAAATTGTCATGCTGCCAGCTCAGCCAATAGGAGGGAGCCTTTGCTTGCACCACGAATCATGTTAGAATGAACACTCCACCAGGAAGGCTCTGGGGAGGAGCTGATGCATTAGCTCGAGGAAGGGCTCAGAAGTAGGACAGAATCTAGGGGGCGGAGCCCTGACCTCTGATATCAGTCTCCCTTTTAAGTTCCATTTCCATCCCACACTTCTGAGGTTACTTGCAGCTTCCAACTTCTGAAGGAGCACCAAACCAAGCTAAATGTGCCCCAAAGTGGCAGACAAAGAGTGGGTGAAGTTAAAAGGAAGGAAGATGGAGGCGCCTCTCACACACAGAACAAGGGCCTCGATAGCTTATAGAAACGCGAATGAAGGCCAGAGGGCCAGATGCTATGAACACCCAAATGTGGTAATAAAACGGCCACTGATAAAATAGATACAGGAAAATGAGATCTGATACTTTATCATGTTAGTCCCTAGCTTGATCAGTCCCTTCTAATATAGATACATAAACATGTAAGCTTTTGCATCTATCTCACCTGCAGAGAAAAAGATAAGAACCAAAGTTGGGGAGGGGGTTTGTAATTTGATTCCAACTCTCTGAATATTCTTAAATAGAAGAAATTAAAAAAAAAAGTTCTTAAATCAACCCAGCATCAATCACACAAAGCGTTTTTACCACCTCCCACAGTAAGGATGTGAAAGATGGCGTACTCAGCACTGCAGGTCAGCACTGTGCCAGGCAGGTCTCTGTCATACAGTTAGGATTGAGAGACTGGAAGAGTAGATCACCAGACACTAGAACAGCGATTCTCAATCTGTGGGTCTCAACCCCTTTGGGGGTCAAACAACACTTTCACAGGAGTCGCCTAAGACAATTGGGAAACACAGATATGATTCATAACAGTAGCAAAATGACAGTGATGAAGCAGCAACAAAAATAATTTTATGGTTGGGGGTCACCAAAACATGAGGAGCTGTCTTAAAGGGTCGTGGCATTAGAAAAGTTGAGAACCACTGCTCTAGAACTTAGTACCATATTTTCCAGCACATAAAATGACTTTATAATGCAGGAACATCTTCTCAAAAGTCAGGGGTTGTCTTATATGCCGGCTGTCATCTTATAGGGCGTGTAGATCCCAAACTCTATTTTAACTGGCAAAGTTGGGGGTTGTCTTATACACTAGGAAAATATGGTGTTTTGTTTTAAATTGGTTTGATTGGGAGACTTATTCCTGAGTGCAGAGAGGGAGAAAAGGAGACCAACCATCCACCCATGTTAGTTCTTCAATGATGACGCGCACATTTTCAAACAAAGGGCCACTGGCCTCAGAAGTGCTGGGAGGATGGAGACAAGGTGGGACTGTGCTTATTCCCATCCTAAGGTGAAGGGCCCTGTACAAACTGAGAGGCGTTTCCCAAACCTCAGGCAGAACCTCCTACCCCAATGCACTTAGTGATTATCCCATGAGCCTCGTTTCAGGGGCTAAAATAGGATTGAAATAAAAGACGGGAAACCAAGGCATTCATCTCTGAGACTACATCATCTCTGAGACTCATCTTTGGAGCTTTGAATTTTTCATATTATGTTTCCATTCCTAATGTTTGCTTTTCTTCCTCTTTTTTTTTTTTTATGTACCTGTGTATCAAATATCAAGACTTATTTCTTTAACAAAAGAAATACAAATACTGCCTGGCATAAGGTTAACACTTGTGGCTTAATAATTCTAGCACACTTTGTAGATATGCCAACTAACCTTCTAAGTACTGACTTTCTCTAAGATTCACACTTAAAAAAAATTATAAAATGTTAGCCATTGTTCATTCTTCATTGTATTGTTTATTTAAATAAAGATATTTCCTAAGTTTGTGTTACGTAATTTTTCTCTTAAAAATTATTATCCTCCTCATACATATGAAAGACTTCTAATATATTTCAACATTCAGCTCCAAAATAAAAATAACGTTAAAAGGGGCCTACTTATTTAGTTAATGTTAAGTTTAGGCATTTGCATAGATATTATTTTATCCTCAGGAAGATTTTCTTCTTTAGAATAACCACCGAAAGTATGGTCACGTTCTCTGCCAACCAGAGCAAATAAGAATTTGCTAAAAGGTAATGTCAAGAGAATGCTAAATACTAATACTTAAGGAAAAAACTAACAAAACAATTGCGTGGCTTAAGCAAACATCACAATGAAAAGCTTGTCTATTTATTTACCACTAGAGGGCTTGGCCCACTTTGCTACTGAAAGAATTTTTTTCCCTAAACCTTGGAGTAAATGAACTTGTATACACTCATCCTTCCCATCATGTTCATTAAACACACACACATGTACACTGATGCAAGACATGACAAAGTGATTAAATTAAAGGACCATTTCAAGAGTGAACATTTTGCTAAGCAATTTAAATGTGTCAAACAGTATGATTACAAATATCGCTTTGTCTTAAATGACATTGAAAACTATTTCTGTAAATCCGTATGCCACTGCATGGTTTCTGATAAATGGACTGAGCCATTTGAGAAGATTTAATAATTTCAATGCAATGCACAAATTTCCTGCAGTTATGTCACCAGCAATATTAATTAAGAACAATTTGATTAAGAATGATTTGCCTTCATTCAAAGTAGTCTCTATATTTCATTGACATATTTATTTTCATAAAATTTTCTATGACTCTAACCTGGGAAAATTCTATTACAGAAGTACTGAAAACGACTCTTTGAATTCCTTAAGTAAGAGAAGTAACACATTTAATAAGTTTAATTTTATTTCAATTGATAATTTGCCTTTAAGTCAGTTTAATTATTCAGCCATACTTTGAATATATATTTTCTCTGAGACAATGAGAGAATAAAATTATAAGACTCAGCTAAAGCCAAAACCCTTGTGATTCCTTCTAAAATCTTCAGTTATCCATTTAAACTATGAATGAGATCTACTGCCCCAAGTTTGGGATGCAAGTAAAAGATGAATACGAAATACTTGTTTTTTCAAATATTGAAGTTGAAAATTAAAGTTATCCCTACACTATATAAAGTAAAACACTTATGGAGTTATGCATAAGCTCATGAAATGTTACTTGTTTCATTCACAGGGACGTTCCTAAATGAAGTATCCGGTCTTGGGGACAAAAAAAAATGTCATATGTCATTAGATAGTAGGACATATCTTTCATTATCTGAATAATTTTCCTGGTTAATAACAGAAGTTGAAACACAAGACATATTTGACTGTATCTTGGGGTGACATTTAAGGCATGCGGCCACCTCCTATGAATGGGCCTGCCTCATCAGAAAGCCCTGCAGGTGAACTCTGAAAACCACCTCAGAGGCCTGCAAAACCGGAAGTAACCCTTGTTGACTGGAGATCTTAGTATTAAGTACAATCTTCCTGGATTTCCCTCCAAGGGAAAACTACCCTCCCTCTGGGTAGTTCATAAGATTACTACCGATATTGCAACCACCGCTGGCCCATCAGCAAAATGGCTATCATTCAACCTCTTTACCAGTCATTGACAGCACTCACCGTGAATCTCAGCAGAAAGGCGTAGAATATTCCATGGGAACGTGTATTTCCTCATGTAGATGACCCAATCAAGGCCTCAGGTCAACTTACCGGGTTTTTACCATTTTGTTGTTGTTGGTGGTGGTTTTTTCATTTTTTTATGAATGGTGATTTTGTACAACTAAATATCAGCTGCTCTAAGAGCGCTTGAGAATTAGGTTCGGGTAAGGCCATCTATTATGTCAACTTGATGTACTGTCATTGATAGTTGAGTAAAGTCAAAAATTATCACTGAAATATAAGCAGCCCTTCTTACCCAAGTCTCTCATTCCATTACCTTTCTAACCCGATTTCTCATAATGAACGGATTATTCGTGGTAAGGACTATGGTTCTTCCCAGCAATTTCATCATTATTTTACTTTCTCATCAGGAAATTGTTCCATTATTAAATCTACGTGGCAAAGAGCACCAGGATATAGTAAACAACTGTCCTATTGTCCCTCACTTAATTTTTGTTTATGCCAAATACTCTATAATGAAGTGCTTCTATGTCCTGAATACTTTTTTTATTTCCAAATTGCTATTCTCTTGTCAACTCGTGTTTCAGGAGTTGGCAATATTCTATTACAGTTTTGCAACTACCAAAGTTATTCCCGATTCTATTCAAGTGCAGCACATATATTATAATCACCGCAGAAAAAGAAAGATTCGAATTTCATTAGAATCTACTTACAGCGATACACCTCTCCCGAGGATCTCGAGTCTTCATCCAGAATAAATATCACACAAGAAGCATATCCAGAGGTTATTTTATCTCCTTTCTCTAACAGGCATGATCACTGCATGCAAGTCTGAAAAATAAAATAAAACAAATGCCGTACTATTAAATACAGCACAATTTCTTTGTGATTTGTACAATAAGATAACGCTAGAATATTTTCCTGAACATGATACACTTCTGAGTATCATACTAAATGAATATATACTCAAGTTTTCTATATGCAACTTATACAAGATGCAAAATTCATCAGGCCCACCACAATTATATGAAAATGGACACCAAACAATGGTAAAGACCACTCCTTGTACTTCCCCATTAAGATGAAAAACAAATCTTAACACAGACAATATATTCTCTTCTATTTCTACCAGTTAGCTGATTATCATAAAACCCACCTAGAACGTGTTGGTGAGTTAATAAACTAACGTTTAGTGTTGAGATAGTCATAGAAAAGTCCATTTTATCCATCTATACCAGTGGTTCTCAACCTTCCTAATGCCGCAACCCTTTAATAGTTCTTTATGTGGTGGTGATCCCCAACCATAAAATTACTTTTGTCGCTACTTCATAACTGTCATTTGCTACTGTTATGAATCTTCATGTAAATATCTGTGTTTTCTGATGGTCTTAGGAGACCCCGCTAGCTGTTCACGACCCACAGGTTGAGAACCGCTGATCTATACAATTAGGTCTTGCATATTCATGTATGTTTAATAAATATATATATATATACACATATTCAAATAGTGTAAGAGACTTGTTAAAGGAAGTTATAAAAATAAATCACATTTCTATAATGAGCCGCCACTGGAGCAAAAAAAAAACAAAAAAAAACGGAACAAAACAATAACAAAACTGTACATAATTAGGAGTATCTTCAGATTCTATGCTTTCCAATCAGCAAAGAAAAAGCAATAGATCTATGCATGAGGGATGTGGCCTAAAGCTTAGCTATCAATGGGAATTAAGGGAAAGGCTCTTTAATATGTCAACCAAGGAACCAAGAGATCACGGATCCATTTCCAGTCAGGGCACAGGCCCAGGTGGTGGCTGGATCCCCAGAAGAGGGTAGCCGGTCAATGATTCTGTCATCACTGATGTTTCCATCTCTTTCTCCCTCCCCCTTCCTCTCTGAAACCAATAAATATATATTTTACTGACTCGATTGGCCAACATTTAGTATTACTACTGCCTTGTCACGTTATTTGGATACTTCCTTCTTTAGAAAGCCAGATGGACAAGAATGTCTTAATGGGGCCCAGGTATGTTTTTCTGTGTTAAAATTATTATCCATATGAACTTAATAAAGTTAACATCTATACTTTATTAAGAAGTCTATAATTTGGGGAAAATTAGTATTTTTTTATAGCATTTGGAAATGTGAAGCCACTACACCAACATGTCAAACTCATGGCCCAAGGGCCGGGCTGCGTGCGGCCCACAATGAATATTATTGCAGCCCAGCCAATAAAACAGTATGTCAGAAACATTTTCATAAAAACTTTAGAATTCAATTTTTACCATATCCTGTTACACATAGTGATTAATGAGGAACTGCCACGTTTGCTAGACTGATGACTAAGAATGCTTTAAGAGTGCTTGATAACTAGGTACAGGTTCGGCCGTCTATTAAGTCCAACTTGATGTATTGTCATTGATAGTACAAATGTTGCATTAATTTCCCTTACATGCAAGCGCCCCATCTCTCTCCACTAATACCAGCAACGAATACTTTAGCAGCCCATGGCAGCGTCATCAGTCTTGGATTAACGTGTTTGGTGCGTGCAACAGGAAATATTTCGCTTTCAGAGAAGACAAATAGGTTCATTTGCATTACCGTTATTAATTTGTGCAGTTATTCTGTGTCTGGTCTAAGTTACTGTTCAAGGAAACATATTAATTTTTATTAAAATGTTCTATTATCTTATGTTAATGCTACTCATTATTTCAGCCCTTTGTATTCAGCAGGTCTCTACTGAAATAAACCATGTTTCTATGAAAATTGAATCTTTGTGTTTTTGTAGTTTACGTGAACTTAAACCTGTTTATTTGGCCTGTGTGAGCCTTTGAGTTCCATGTGTTTGCACTGCACTGGGACACGGGAAATCCCCATGTAAGAGAGGGGTCAGATCTGAGGATGGGACCTGGTTCAGTACCTGCCTATAAAGATGTGCTCCGTGGCATTAAAATCCTCAGGACACTCCACTGAGCATCTACGTTGCGATTGCGTTAAGCGTAACTGGGAATGAAGCCACCACTGAAAATCCCAGGTAATGTCAGGAGCGAACCCCACATTCACACTGGGGGTCCAGTGTGCAGAGAACGGCTTCTATTTCCCCCTTGGCACCATCCTCCTTCCTCATGGGAAGTCCCTGCCCCCCCCCCCACTCACACCCAGAAACCCCGAACAGCACACAGCATCAGCATGATGATGATAACAGTAACAATAAAACAATAGCAACAAGCATCCCGTGGCCAGAATGTGTCCACGTTTTACACTGGTTTTTCATTCATATATGAAATAAAAAGTTCCATCACCATCTTCACACTGAATATTAAGAAAATGAGGCTAAAAAACACTAAGTGATTCCCTCAGTATCCGCCTGGCCAGCCGAGAATCCACCAGTTTCATGATAATGTGGACCCCATAATCTCTCCGTTACATTTTGCTATTTGGGGATTGAACTGTTATGACAGAAAGTGAGACTTTTTTAACCCACTGAGTGAGGAATGTCATGAAAGATAAGACATTACAGGCAAAACTTCAATTAAAAAAAAATGACAGACAGAGGATGAATCTTTTAAACAAGAAAAATACCACATAAACTGGCCAAGAGCTGGATCCTCTGATGGATCCCGCTCGCATTACATGAAATAAAGAGAATGTCAACAAGCAAAAGGCTGAACTTCTGAGCGACATCAAAACGGAATATACATGGGAAATAAAAATTAAATATTCATGTGGCTTTCGGAAAAATAAATATGCTTCAAATATACCCTGCATTTTGAGGTTTGTACAAATACAGGAACACGTATAGACACCTATATGCCTATATATTAAACACTCCTGAATTCCCAAGATTAATGTTAAGGGGGATTTAAAAGTAAATTTCAACATGAAAAATGTTTCTACACCGAGCCGTTTAAAGTAATATTTAAGTAAGATGATTCTATTCAACCCTGGGCCACCAACCATGTTAAAATAATAAATAATGGGGTTTCTAATTAGCACCGCTCTAGTTGATAAACTCCTATTTTGGACCAATAGTACTGTAGCATATCTGATGTATTATTTTAAGGTAAACCAAGGTAATGGCAGGTACTGTGTCTGTATGTAAAAAGAAAGTGGGCCGAGACCAGTATGGCTCAGTGGATAGAGCGTCGGCCTGTGGACTGAAAGGTCCCAGGTTCGATTCCGGTCAAGAGCATGTACCTTGCTGTGGGCACATCTCCATAGGGGGGCGTGCAGGAGGTGGCTGATCGATGTCTCTCTCTCATCAATGTTTCTGACTTTCTATCTCTCTATCTTCCTCTCTGTAAAAAAATCAATAAAATATATTAAAAAAAATAAAATGTTTAAAAAAAGTATTAAAAAAAAGAATGCGGGCATGCAGGAATACACTGAATTCGAATCATGAAATAAATTCTAACTATATACATAGTTTCCCTATCACCCCCCCCCCCCGTATCATGAAATCTATATGGAATATGTTTTATATGACCATTCATTAAAGGTAAATCTATACGAAGAAAGTGTGTTAGCTTTTTGCTGCTACAGCTTCTTGTGTGTCTGCCTGTTTGCTCTATGTGTTCCTATTCCTTTCAATTACTAAGGAAACCCTGGATCTCAAAGAATCGAACGTGTCAATCAATGATGCGGGGATTTGCTGGCCAATTTCAGATGCTGGAGAGAAACACGCGTCCACACGTCTGCCTGTTTTTTCTGGATGGAAACAAGCAACAAGCTAAGAATACGGAAGGAGGCACAAATCATAACCCCGAGAAGTATGCCACTTCCTTCTTCAGAGGTTGTAAAATTCTTCATGACTTATGTACATGAATCTTTTATTTTTTTTCTGAGATCTTTGCTTGGCGGTAGTTTTAATATCTAAGATCTCACCTAATCCTTTTTCGGCCGGTCTTGATAAAATCATTGTCCATGGTGAACATTTTTGACATTGAATTAGTATAAAAAAATCTGTTTTGGAGCCACAACCGGTTTGGCTCAGTGGATAGAGCATCAGCCTGAGGACTAAAAGGTCCCAGGTTCGATTCCGGTCAAGGGCACATACCTTGGTTGCAGGCACATCCTCAGTGAGGGGCATGCAGGAGGCAGCTGATCAATGTCTCTTTCTCATCGATGTTTCTAGCTCTCTGTCCCTCTCCCTTCCTCTCTGTAAAAATGTCAATAAAACATATTTTTTAAAAATCTGTTTTGGAGACCCAGTCTGGGAAGACAGAGCACTGACAAGACGGAGAACAAGGGATAAAGATCAAAGGCACGTTGGCCGGAAATGATCACGTTGTCAAAAAGTTGAACTGGTGGCGATGGATCACTTTCAGCGGGTGGTTTATCAATCCCCCCTGGGGTGCTGAGTTGAAAATTACAGAACAGCCTGTGAGAAGGGGCATTTGGGTGTCGCATGTTGATGATCTTGAACTTGTTGTGATTGATCATTTGTCGGTACAGTCACTAGGACTGAATAAGGGAAGAGTATAAATTAGGATTTTTGTAGGAGGTGAAGGATTGTTCACCGTTCATGAGGTGTTTAACATGATCTATATTATATTTTATGCCACATAATGCCTGACCTACCAGCCTAGGAATGCTTTAAACTATTTCATTAAAGTTCTGTGACTTTAAGTAACTGCCCCCAAAACTGCTTTTCGAAAGTGAAATTGCCTTAGCCTTGGTTCATACGGTGTTAAATGTTTCATATTCTAGAGTTTTATGAGCTTTGGAAACTGTACTGCTCATGAAACAGCTTTCTTTAATTTTTCAATCATTGATGTTCAAAAGGAAAAACACTTATTTAATTTTCACTCAGGGACACAGTCATCGGCTACCGTATTTTTATTCATGATGCCTTTCTTTCACATAATCAGAAGATTTTTTTCACGCGTGTATTAAAAAGAACTTAAAAGCACATCATAGCAGGAATCGTGTTTCTGGTTTTGATCAGGTTTTCACATAGAATATTTTACATACTGAATGTGCTTTGCCCGTAAAATGTGACGTTAGGAACTGGTGAGTATTTCTCTTGGCCATTTCACTGAACAATGCCACACTCTTACTGACACTCTGCCTTTAACTGTCAGCGTGACTACAGAATTAAAGAGCCGCTTACTCTATTCCAGTAATCACAGGCATCAGACCACCTTTCAACCTCAGACACTTCTGCACGATCAGAGAAAGCGATTCCCGAGAATCATCATTGGTTTTAACAGTTACCAGACATCACAGGAGGATCGTTATTTTTAATTATGATTTTGAAGGAGGTGTCGGATTTTTCAACTTGCATGACGTTTTTAACATGATCTATATTATACTTTATGCCAAATACGCCTGATCTACTAGGTTAATAATGCCTTAATATATTTCATTAAAGTTTTGTGATTTTAAGAAATTGCTCCACGACACTAGTCTCAGGCTCTGAGTTTGACTAACCTTTCTCTAAAGCAGCGGTTCTCAACCTTCCTAAGGCCGCAGCCCTTTAATACAGTTCTTTATGTGGTGGTGATCCCCAACCATAAAATTATTTTTGTCGCTACTTCATCACTGTAATTTGCTACTGTTATGCATCTTAATGTAAATATCTGTGTTTTCTGATGGTCTTAAGAGACCCTGCTAGCTGTTCGCGACCCACAGACTGAGAACCACTGCTCTAAAGCATAGATTACCTGCAAATCTTCCTAAGCAAATATTCAGTTTCTTCATCTTGATCCCATTTATGGTTTAAATATTGATGTTTGTTTTGAACCTGATTTTCTAAAACAAGTTTGTCTTTCTGAAACGACGGGGGGATTATAAGAATAAAACAACAATTAAGTGAAAGCATGTAACCCTTTGAGGTACAAAAAATATTGTCAATTACGTACATGAAAATATGAAAGCAGCTGAATACCAGCTCCAGGGTTTTGCAACCCAATGGCTGAAGGCTGGGAGCAGCACCCACAGGTGAGGATGGTCTCTCACAGGGTGGCAGAGCAGTCTGTGCCCCCTGCACCCCTCAGCGGGCACCTGTCAGGGGCAGCGCACCCCAATCTCCCTGTGAGTCCAAGGTCACTTCTGAGTCTTCATCTTTCATCTCTGACCCAGGGGATCAATCCCGCTTGAGTCCATTCTCGCCGGATCTAGACTCATGCTCTCTCCCCTCCTGCTCCTCACTCTCCCCTGCTGGTTCTTTCAATGGCCGTCCTTGCATATGTACCTCTGAACACTGTCTAATATTTTACCCATTTCAAATCGAAGTAGAATTCCTGTGACAAATGGCACGCGCATCTCCAATTTGGATGAGGTATTGTAGCATTTAAACTCCTTAATGTAAATAAAAACAGGAAATGCACCCTTTCTTTTAAATCATTCCTAGTCACTATGCTAGTATATTTTTATTTAATGATCTGGAGATTCAACGTTTTAGATGCCTTTTCTGTTGTTGTTGTTTTTTTAATATCTTACCTCAGACCCTACTCCTTCTCCAAGTTTTCTAAAGATTAATTGAAGACTTTTTAATTACTTTGCACTAGCGATGTGTACAGTTAGGTCTTTTAACGCTCTTTTTAATACATACACATAAATGGACATCTAGACACAGGTGTAATTGTATTTGTCTTTCAGATGCATTTATATGTGATATTTTCTTTCCATTTAGAAGTTTTGCATTATAAGTAGTCAAATACATGGCTTTAAGTTTACTGGAGAGTGTCTGAATGTCTACTCTTGGGATATTTACCTTAATTGTCCCTATGTACTAGAGGCCTGGTGCACAAATTTGTGCACAGGTGGGGTCTGGCCAGCCTGTCCCGATGGGGGCTGATCTGGGGTGGGGCCAGCCGGGGGGAGGGGCCACGGGCATTTGGTGGGGGGAGTGATCAGGGCTGATCCAGCCAGTTGCCTGCCACAGGGCACGTCATAGCAACCAGTCATCTGGCATCCTGTCACCTGGCTTTTTCTATGTATAGAAATGTATGCACACTAGTTTATACATGATGGGAACACAGCACACATTTACTAATAACCCTTCCAGCTCAGTAATTACATTATGACTTGGGGGTTCAGCATTGCACTTTTCCCACCTCCCTCCCCGCAATTCACAGCTCGCTGGTTTGTAGCCACCATATCTCCAGTTTAAACTAAGGGCCACAACCAGGTTCGTGTTCTCCTACAATCGTCTCTCTACTCCTATTTTTAGGATTTTCCTTGCTCTTCCTCCATTTAGTTTTCTAGGCCAGAAATCCCCAGTTGCCCAGCAGATGCTGAGGCTAATGCAATCCCATGCTGTGCTGAGGGAAGATCTCAAATTGCACCTGTTCTTCCATTTCTCAGGCCTTTTTGGGTGAAATTCTTCTGAAGTAATTTTGAAATTGCTAATCTCCAGAGGCTTTTTGCTCTTTTCATTTTTTCAAATAAATTAGAGTTTCACAACATGACCCATCTCTACAAATTAAAACAATGCAAAGTTCCATTGCTGTGTGCTGATATACAATGGAGATAAAATGAATACCTTTTATGACCCACATTGTTTAATAATATTTAAAATTGTCTTAAAAATATGATGTCACTATTGCTAACGATAATCATGTACAGTTCTACATTTTAAATATTAAGTTAAAATGTAAAATGCAAAACTGTGTCTACAGTCTTAGTAAACACACACCAAAAAAACTTGTTAATCGGATAGAGAATAAAGGAACATGTAAATAAAAAACAGGCTACCAAAACAGTAAAAACATGAATAGATTATCTCTGTCATTTTTATGACACCCTTTAAAATTACTATGCATGCAATAACAAAAATGTTGAAAATTTATTTTTATAAACGAAGGCTCTAAAGACTTTGCCTTTGGGCGTTTGTTCTCATGACCTAGTTGAATACATGTCTAAATCTGCTATTTACAGACACACATGGGTGCTCGCGTGCGCACACACACACACATACACACACACACACACACGAAGCATGGCCAAATCCACAGCAGAAGAAACCACTGAGAGCAATGGCTTGTGCCTGTACTCAGGCCCACTGACATGTACAGATGCTGGAGAAGAATCTAGAAAATAAGGCCCACAGCAGCCTCTCTTAGTTCAGATACCCGCCATGCCTCTTTTACAGGCCAGATGTATGTAAGCTGGCGCATACCTAATTAAACCTATGCAACAGGCTTAATTAAGACCATTTGAATTCATCCCCTCCTGCTAGTTATGCATCTGTCCACAAGATCAACATAATGGTTCAGTGGCAAAGCTGCATTCACAGTGGGGGTGTGGGTGTATTCCAATTTAAGCCCCGAATTGATGGTGTGGCTCAATTTCAGAGTTCATCTAAAGTAAGCAAGGTTCTGTATTTAGGAAATTTTGTGGACACCCGGAATTACTATCAAATTCTAAAATATATCACATAAAATCACAGAAATAATTCAATCAAGGTAGAAGTAGCATGGATATCTGTCCTTTTCTTGAGACATAGCCATTTGTCTTATTTCTAGAAGCCTTCATATTCTCATAAACATCACTGATTGATTTCAGTAATAATGCTATCTTTTCATCTCAGCGGTTCACTCTGGATTATATACTAAGTTATCAACAACCCCACCTTACACATAACCTATGTCACAAAATCCATTTCTTCTTTCTGCCTAAAACTTTGCTCATGATAAACTTTTTAGGGGAGAAAAACCCTGGCAGTAAAAATCCACTGTACAACGAGTGGTTTCTTCTCGTGATTTTTATTTCTTCAAAGTAAGCTTTAAACTTCCTACCTCCCAAAGGATATCGCTCGGACCTAGAAACAGAACATCATCATGGAGTGAACTATTTCAGCATCTATTTCCTGCATCTGCAGCTCAATTCCAGACAGAACAGGGATCAGAGCATCACTGGATATCAAACTGTGTCTGCTCCTCAGATTTGTATTCACAGCGACCTCGGTGCAGCCCCAATGGCCTTAGGGAAGGACTTTCATTAGGGGTGAAAGCTGTGAGCTGCAAATGGGGGGTGTCCCTTGGAATAGTGTCAATTTTAAACACACAGGTACCCTGCCACATTTTCTCGGTTTTCATACCAATATTTCTTCCCATTGTTAACATGTCTTAAGGTAGGAAGGATCTACGATGGATAGTCAGAGAAACTGCCAGCACTTCTGTCTCCCGCCAGGAAAGCTGATGCCCCATCGATGGTCCTTCTGCACAGACTGACATTCTGGAAACTGAGGAACAGAATAGACACTGTGGCTCTCAGAGTGGGTGATGCCAGCAACCGTGTAAAGCAAATCATTATCTCTACTTCCACTCAGGATTTCGTCTTTCTGGAATGTGCCCGTTTTCAGGACAGTTCAGGCATTTCCCAGAGAGGTCTGGGGCAGAGGTCGGCAAACCAGGGCTCGCGAGCCACATGCCTCAATCAGATTGAGGACGTTTTTAGCAAAGGCCAGTTCAGGAGGATCCTAATTAAGTTAATCATAATGTGCCTACCTAGATAGTCTAAGTTTAAAAAATGTGGCTCTCAAAAGAAATTTCAATCGTTGTCCTATTGATATTTGGCTCTGCTGACTAATGAGTTTGCCGACCACTGCCCTGGCGTAATCCCTTGCTCCATTGTAAAGCCTGACTGCTTTTCTGATGAAAGGTTATCAAAATAATTACCGTCCAAAGCAAATGTTATCTTAATGCAAAGTAGCTAAATAAGAATAAACATTTTGCAGAACAAACTGCTTTAAAAATAGGCAGTCCCAGAACCAATATATATTGTATTTAGGATTGTTTAAATTCAAAACTAATAGTATTTCCTGCTTTTAATTTAGAGTTAGTGTTAAAATATAAGTAACAGCTTATTATATCGTCAACATTAATTATAATGTCAAATACATAACCATCATCTTCAAACCCATGAAAGACAGTAAAACAGTGACATATTAATGGTGATGTGTCAAGAAGTCAGAATTAACGTGAATACATACATGAAGGGGAGGGAATCTTCTATGGGAAAATATATGGAGTTGAGTCAATATGAAATATCACCTCTCATTTTAAAAAAGTCAACCCAGGCTTCACTGAAATAACTACAGTCTTATTCACCAAATATTCGTCACTAAATAGTTGTTCAATTAAAATGCTTATACTGCCAAAACCGGTTTGGCTCGCTGGTAGAGCCTCAGCCTGCGGACTGAGGGGTCCCATATTCAGTTCCGGTCCAGGGCACGTATCCTGGTTGCGGGCACATCCCCAGTAGGGGGCGTGCAGGAAGTGGCTGATGGATGTCTCTCTCTCATCAATGTTTCTAACTCTATCCCGCTCCCTTCCTCTCTGTAAAAAAATCAATAAATATATTTTTACAAGCATTTTAAATATATATATGCCCTTGACCAGAATTGAACCTGGGACCCTTCAGTCCACAGCTGACACTCTATCCACTGAGCCAAACCAGATTTGGCTGCTTGTACTACTATTTTTTTTAATTAAATCTTTATTGTTCAGATTATTACATTTGTTTCTCTTTTATCCCCTCCATAGCTCCCCTCCACCCAGCTCCCACCCCTCTCTTTACCCTTACCTCCCTCCCATTGTCCTCATCCATAGGTGTATGCTTTTTGTCCAGTCTCTCCCTGTACACCCCTCACCCCTTTCCCCCTGAGGATTATCAGTCCACTCCCTTTCTGTGCCCCTGATTCTATTATGTTCACCAGTTTATTGCTTGTACTATTATTGATCAGCATTCGGGACTTGATTAAAACACATCGGCGTGGCTTCCCAATAGCTTGCATGGGCCCACTGGGTTGGCTCACCATGAATGTGTAAGCTCACTTCCACAAAGAAGCTCTTTATTCTCATCGTGTGCGTCTCTTTCTCATCCCTGTGTGGGCATTAAAGCAGGGGAGCAGGGAGTCTTCCTGAACCCCAGCCTGCAATTCTGCTCTTCCGGCCAGGATTCTGCAGAAGCACCTGTGCTAGCAAAGCCCTGCTCTCCACTCAGCCCGTGTGTCCCCTCCTTGCTGCCTTCATTCAGCAGTTGGGTGAGGCTGCATTCACTCCTTCAGATTCAGGGGGCATGCCCAGACCAGTGTGGCTCAGTGGAGAGAGCATCGTCCTGTGGGCTGAAAGGTCCCAGGTTCCATTCCAGTCAAGGGCACGTACCTTGGTTGCAGGCACATCCCCAATATGAGGTGTGCAGGAGGCAGCTCATTGATGTGTCTCTCTCATCATGGATGTTTCTAACTCTCTATCCCTCTCTCTTCCTGATGTAAAAAATAAATGAAATATGTTTTAAAAATTCAGGGGGCACTGCTGCCTTCCTTCCAGGGAGAGAAGCTGAGCAGTGGGTTTCGTGTGAGTGTATTTTACCCGCCTTCCTCCTCCAGCAGTGAAAACACAGCGTGTCAGACGTGGAAATAAGAACACAAGACTTCTCCGTTTCCACAGCGTTGGCTGAATTGTGTTTTTCTCTCTCCAGGAGCTCTGATACTTCCTGGAAGACTTTTGAGGAGAAATATATACATTTTAAACCAAGGTGCAATTAAAATACGCATTTAATTCTTTGAAAGCACCAAGATATGATACTTTCAAGAATTCATAGGATCTATCCAAGGATTGTGCAGTTGGGAGAAAAAAGTGATATGAATCTTTCTGACTTGAATGCAGGTGAAATAGAAGCCAGAGTGGAGTTAGAAAAAAAATCATTTATTTCTTACAGAATATAGTAGCAGGAGAAGCACTATAAAAAGATCAAATAAAATAGCAAAGCGAGGCAACGGTGGCTGGAAGAAAGCAGATATCATGAGGGCAAAAATAAATTCTGTGTGTAAAACATCGTAACACGTAATGGGGCAAATCCCATGGAGTCATAGTTTGTTTTTATAAGCAACACATGTTTATGGGAAGCACTAGACTCAGACAATATTCCAGGCGAATAGCTGTTTGCAATGATATTTAAGAGGTAGCTCTGTTTTCTAGGTGTTTACTCTCTCAGGAAGGGCAGAGAAAAGCAAAATATGTGTAAGTGTAACTCTAACATGAAATATTCTTTAGAGTGTGGGTTAAAACTATCGCATTTGTAGAACTGGGGAGCAAATGAATTTTAGCTATAAAATTCTTCATAATGACACTAGGTCTACATATTTCTTCTCTCACATGTAGCAGACTTTCTTCAACTGTGTCAGCCCTCTTTTTTCCTAATACAGTGGTACCTCGAGATACGAGTGCCCTAACATATGAGATTTTGAGATATGAGCCATTGAGCAAGCAAGCGATTTTTGCTTTGAAATACAAGCAACATTTGAGATACAAGTAATCTCACAGATTGGCCAGCTGCACACGACCCACCAGTTTACCACGACTCGAGCATCTCATAGTCTCCCATGCCTCAAGGTTACAGAATGAATTAAACTCATATCTCAAGGTACCACTGTATGTACTTTGAAATCCTTCATCTTCTCCTGCCCAGTTGATAAACTAACGCTTTAGGAGAGCTGACTTTGGTAAGGTCTCTGTCAATAGCTGAACCACGCCTGTCCATGGGATGTACACACCTTCCTACAATGTGCAGTCCACAATGCACGCCTTTCTCTGGAGTCGTTACACATCTTCTTGCCAAACTCACCCTGGTATGTGAGTTAATATCATTTGCAAGCATGTTGTGTTACAAAACCCGTTCTACCCTACTTTTATTTTATTCGGATCCTATCTTTTAGTCAGTAGCAAGAGAGAGACAATTTCAACAGCAACTGAACAGTGATAGCTACATTTTCACTCTAATTCTAGAATAGATTCAATATGACTTAGATTTTGTGGGATTGGAAATATGACATGAAGATGATATATGATCACTCCTGAGAGTTCAGGTATGAAACTTGGCACAAAACCATCCTAACGCTCAGGGAAAGGCATCCGATCCCATGGTTGGGAAAATGTAAAATGTGTTGGCAATAGAAATAACGCTGAACCTAAAAGTTTTGCTTGTTAATTTATTGCTACCTATTCCCATGGGAAGGATTCGTATTGAACTCTCTATGAATGAACAGTTCTTTCTCTTTTTATTTTTTCATGCAATCACTTATCTGCTTCTTCCTAAAAATGAAATCATTCTAAATTTTGCAAGAAAAACAAAAAGAACATACTCCAAACATTTTCTTTCTACGCAAAAGTCGGTTTCTTGAAAAAGATGCTAAAATCCTCCAGTCTTGCTAGCATATATGCAACCACTGTTCGTGCATATACTACTTTTAATTATAAAAACAATAGACCTACATAATCGCTTCTCCCAACCCCTCTCCCCAGAGACGACCATTATGAATGTTTGGGTGCATCGTGACAAATGTGTCTCTAAAGACTGAAAAACCTGCACAGGTATATGTACCTATAGTTAGAGTTGGTGTTTTTAAATAAAACTGGAATCATTCTTCAAAAGTATTATGTCACTGATTTCCTTTAACGATACCATCTGATCTTTTTGACTTTTATTTTAATATTTTTTATTGATTTCAGAGAGAAAGGGAGAGGGAGAGGGAGATAGAAACATCAATGATGAGAGAGAATCATTAATCGGCTGCCTCCTGCACGCCCCCTACTGGGGATGGAGCCTACAACCCAGGCCTGTGCCCTGACCAGGAATCAAACCATGACCTCCTGGTTCATAGGTCGATGCTCAACCACTGAGCCACGCTGGCCCGGCTTCCTTTGTATATGTAACAGTTAGAAATGCCCTGATTATGAAATCCATGTAACTAGAAAAATTAAAAAAAAAAATTCCACCAAACAGGAATCCCCACCGCACAGATTGCTGATCTCAGAGCCTCATGTGTCAGGACTAACCCTGCCAGCTGAAGGCCAGGCGCCATGCCCTCTGCCCTCAGCTCCTGAAAACTGTCTTCAGCAGCGTCTGTGATGCTCCCACCTGGGCTAGTAAGAAAGGACTTTGCATTTGCCTTTCAGATTCCAGGTCCTCTCATCATGTCTACCCAGAATCCTCTGCCATGTTTGCAGGTCTTAGTGGAGTCTGCCGTGGACACACAGACAAGTCTTCCTGCTCTGGATCCTGACCTACATTCGGCCTCACTTTTCCAGCCTGGGGAGCAGACCTGACGCCTGTCCCTGCCTCCCCTGCACAGGGACCAGGGACTGGGGGGCCAGACACCTCACGCCTGCTTTCAGCATCCCTGCCATAATGACTGCCCAGCCTCACAAGTGATTTCACCCTATTCTGTAGCCGAATAATCCAACCATTATTCAGGCAAGTCTGTTCTCCTGACAGTGGCCTGAGAAATAGGCTGTATGCTTTTTTTCCCAAAGGACACTAATTTTGTTTGAATTTCAACTACGTGCACAAGATGCTTTCCTGAAAGGCTGCTATTCTTTCTTTCATAACAAAACCCTTCAGAAGATCCGGCCATTAAGTATGTTGGCAAATTTCAGCGCAGAAAAAAAAAAAAAAAAAAGGCTTTCATGAGTTTTTGCAGAATCTCAGGTGGCGAAGAGGCTCATGAAAAACAGACTTCAGAGCTGAGGTTCTTTTCCTGTTCGTTTTTTTTTGTTTTTTTGTTTTTACTTTTTACAGAGAGGAAGGGAGAGAGATAGAGAGTTAGAAACATCAATGAGAGAGAAACATCCATCAGCTGCTTCCTGCACGCCCCCTACTGGGGATGTGCCCTCAACCAGAATACATGCCCTGGACCGGAATCGAACCTGGGACCTTTCAGTCTGTAGGCCTATGCTCTATCCACTGAGCAACACCGGTTTGGGCCTCAGCATCTTCCTGCTGGAAGAGTGAGGGTCTTCCTAAAGGTTTCTCCTTCACTCCAACCGTCCTTATGTGGCCAACATGTAACATGGGTGAGAGATTTACCTAAACAGGTGGCCTCCTGAAGGATTAAGCCAAGTTTCTTTCATGAAATTTGTCAGCCCACCATTTGCATTTCCAGAAAGAAACCTCTTCCCCAGCCTCAGCCACATGTCTGCACAGACTGGTCCATCCTTCCGGGGTGATTTAACGCCACACCCAGGGGCAGCTTTTCCCAGCCTCAGAGCGCTCTAACCACTCACCTCCCATAGCTCCACTTTTCCACCCAGAATCACCGCCCCTGGCAGAGGCAGCGTGGCCGCTGAGGGCAGAGGTAGTTGCCACAGGAACCATTTCTCCATGTCGGTTCCCAGAGAAATGACTGACGCCACAGGATCTCCAGCTCTCACACCTCTATCGTGGCTGGCTAATGCCCCATCAGATCTTACTGTGAAGATGCTGTTACTATGAATAGCACGCGGCACACTACAGGTGCTCTGAGTGTGCTGGAAATTATTGTGACCTACCAAAAAACTGGAGAGTTCACTTTCAATTCCCCCAGTACGTGTGCACATGTAATACCTTAATGTAAAAAATGGAAAAAAAAACACTAAAAAATAAAAATTAATAATAATAAATTCCCCCAGTACATGTACACATGTAATACCTTAATGTAAAAAAATAAGAAAAACCACTAAATAATAATAATAATAATAATAATAATAATATAATAATAATAAACTTCCCCTGTACAATCAGTGGAACTTTTAAAATATCACTCCTTTGAATCCCCCAGTCATGGCACAGGAAGCGCTTAATTATTTTTTGACACATGAATGAAGATTTGATAGAAATGGTTCCACAAATATAGTCAGTTCTCCCAGTTAAAAGTATTCATCAATATATATTTAGGTAGGAATGTCTACTTTGTCTAAAATGTTAATGTGTCCTTTCTATTCTAAGGAAAGATCTTTATTCTTGCTAATAAATGGAATATGAAACTTTGAGACAGAATTGACACTCAGAATCCAACAATGTCTGTTTCCGACAGAAGAACTAGCACCGACAGCAGAAGGCAGAGCAGCGGGGAGATTGAGGGGACGTGGAGGAGGCCGGCCTCGCAGAGAATGGATCACAGAGCAGTGGAAGCTCATAGAACATTCCTAGCTCTCAGACAGCTATACGGTGTATCATGAGACTCTCTGGCCTTCAAACCTATGGGAGTTATTTCCTATAACAGATCTCTTTCCTCACCATCAGTGAATGCCTGGTCTCAGGGAGGCGCTGTCTCAGGTGCTGAAGACCCAGCAGAAACCAAGACAAGAATAGGTCATGGGATGGAACATTCATTCTAAGGCTAGAGGGGTGAGAGGCAAACAGAAAACCAAATACATGAGTGGAATCAAGAATGCCTGGGAGTGACACATTCTAGAAACAAAGACAGAAAGATAAAACCATGATGGGTGAAGCTTTGGGGGTGAAATCGGCTGAAGAGGGAAGTCCACACTGAGAAGTAAGACCAGAAACCAAGGCCCACAGACATGGTGAGAAAGCAGCAGCTGGGTCTGGATTGGCAGAGGATGTCTCTCTCTCTCTCTCTCTCTCTCTCTCTCTCTCTGTGTGTGTGTGTGTGTGTGTGTGTGTGAGACCCTGGTTTTAATAAGTGATAAGTAACCTTAAGTCAGCCCTGCGACCATGAGTCCCTTTACACTTCTGACATGCTCCCCATCTTCAAAGGACTTGAATCATCAGTCCCCATACAAAAAAAGCCGGGTGCGTCTCCAAGTCTGGGTCCTTAGAGACCAGGAAAGGACCAGTTTGAGTGGACAGTGGACCCCCATCCTTGAAGGCAGACAAAGACCATGAGAAAAGAACCCTCTAGGACACAGCCCCTGAACAAGTCCATTCTCTAGCCATCTCTCCACCAGAAGTACTCCCTGAATGACACCTGGCTTTCGTAGCCCTCAGAAAGGTATATGGTATATCTCATAACTATGTGAACTATTTCCTATAATACATCTCTTCTTTCCCTATCTATCTATCCATCTATCCATCTATCCATCCATCCATCCATCCATCCATCCATCCATCCATCTTATTAACTCTATTTGTCTGGAGAACCCTGACTAAACCAACCCTGTTTTGTCGCATATTTTCTTAATATATTTTATTGATTTTTCACAGAGAGGAAGGAAGAGGAATAGAGAGTTAGAAAAATCGATGAGAGAGAGACATGGATCAGCCGCCTCCTGCACGCCCGATACTGGGGATGTGCCCGCAACAAGATACATGCCCTTGACCTGAATCGAACTTGGGAGCTTTCTGTCCAAAGGCCGACGCTCAATCCACTGAGCCAAACTGGTTTTGGCTGTCCCATTCTAATATATTCTTTTAGACACAGCATGGTAATTACACAGGCTACCAGATAATTCAATTAGAAAGGGAACCCTCACTGAAGTGTTTGTGATCTATTTTTGACTACAGTACATGGATTTTATCTACTCCCCTGCTGGTTTGTACCATGTCCTCCAGACATGGTGAGATGCCAGCGTGGTTTTATTTCATGATGCGAGGAAAAAAGGAAAATGAGAGAACATGTCACTGAGGCCTACTTCGTTAAATTGGGGATGTGTGATCACTTAGCATGTTCCGGCCTCAGGGATACCTTGACTAACATGACAAACAAATGAGTAGCTGGGAGTCTAACCCAGGAGGCGTGGGAAAGGCCCGGGAGGAAGTGCATTAATTGTCGTGCGCCAGCTGAGGACACTCATTATCAATAAAATGAGGTGGATACGTGTCCTCGGAAGCGTGTTCTGCTCAACGACGGGAAGAAACAAGCAAACAGGAAGCCCGTGGGTGTCTGCTCCCATTAGACATGGCGATGAATCAGAGCAGATATTTCATTTTTTGCTAATCGTCCCTTATAAAGTCATTGAAAGCACAAGCTGGAAGGGGCAGGCAATGGAATGCAAACCCCATGTGGCAGGTGTGGATTGAGGAGAAACAATAAAGAAACTCTGGTCTTCTCAGAGGTACTGCTCTGCCATGCTATTTCTGTCCTCTAATTAAAACACAGAAGTGAAGCTTTAAAGTAGTCACACAACTTTTTGGAAAAAAAATAAAGAAAAAAGAACTTCTGAGCCCATTTAACAGCCTTTAAAATAAAGGGAGACTAGCTGGTCACAACATTGTGGTGGACGGTGACACTAAATAGTCTACCATCTCTGGAGCCCCACAAGAATTATTCTAGCCGAGACCGGGTTGCTCAGTGGATAGAGCATTGGCCTGCAGACTGAAAGGTCCCAGGTTCGATTCTGGTCGGGGGCATATACGTTGGTTGCGGGCACATCTCCACTGTGGGGCATGCAGGAGGCGGCTAATCAATCTCTCTCTCTCATTGATGTTTCTGACTTTCTATCTCTCTCCCTTCCTCTCTGTAAAAAATCAGTAAAATATATTTTTTTAAAAAAATTATTCTCACTTCCTTACAGATTCTCACTTTCTATCCTATACAGGGAAGGTGTATTGTGTAAGACTCTAATTACTCCAAGGGCAAAGGGTTCCCTTAGACACAGTAATTGTTTGTAGAAAATGATACAAAAATTACACATCCTTATTTTGTTGTGTTTTGTTTTATTTTTTTGTTTGTTTTTCTTTAGTATATGAAACTGGTTAAGAAAAGCACTATGATTTCAAATCTAAAATATTTTACTGGATCTAGGAAAACCAGATCATGATTTCCTTACTGCACACTGTTCATATTGTCATGTATTGAGCTATTGGATTTCAAAAGGTGAATAATCTAGTATGTGCTAATAGAAAATTAACATTTTGCTTATATATATATGTATATATATATTAAACTAAAGCAAAATAGAATAGAAAATTAACATTTTGCTTTAGTTTAATATATATAAGGAAAATGTTAATTTTCTATTATATATAATACATATATACATATACATACATATATATATATACATATACATATATATATAACTGATATTTTACAGAGAGAAAGGGAGAGTGGTAGAGAGTGAGAAACATCGATCAGCTGCCTTCTGCACACCCACTACTGGGGATGTGCCTGTAACCAATGTATGTGCCCTTGACTGGAATCGAACCTGGGATCCTTGAGTCTGTTAGGCTGACGCTCTATCCACTGAGCCACACCAGCTAGGGCTGCTGTAGTTTTTTAATAGCTCTATACGGTATGCTATTCTCCATGTACCTAGATATCCCAATCATCCCTCTAGTGGAAATACTCATCAAGTTTCCCTCAGAGTTAAGCACTGATTGATTTAAACTTATCCACTTATATTAAAACAGAGCAATGTATATCACAGATACAGACAAACCAAAACATAGCAATCTATATCACAGAGAGCTGTTTGAAGCACTTTTGTCCTTCATTGTGGCTAGTTTTCAAGATTATTATTTAAAATTGAGAAGAAAGAACAATCGCTTAAAATCATGATGAGATTAAAATGTTTTAAACACTTAAACTTTATATTCAGTAAAAGTTATAGGACGAATTCAACTTTGAGATGTGTGACATAACATAATTATAATTTCGGTTCATTTGGCCAGTTGGCAATGGTGAGAAGAAAGGGTTTACTCACAGACATGCCTTTCTACATTTATAAAAGATCGTCAAACATTAACATCTGCTTTGTGCTTGTAATTTTATCAAATAAATACCCAAATGCCTAATTTTAGAAGTAACGTTTAGGTGTGCGGCAGAGAAATCTCTCACAACCGGAAATTCCTTCTCTGCCTTTGAACTTCAACATCCCCGGGATGCAAGCTTGCATTGGCACCAAAGACACCATCCTGAGAAATGCAAGTTCAACAGGTCAAGTGGCTATGAAATTGTCATCTATTGACGGAAGCATTCCCAGTTCAATGGAAGCTTCTAGATGACGTGTTTATTTAGAGGCTCTTCCCAGGAGACAGTGGGCCTGAGTGCCCTGTCCCCTCTCCGGTCCAGGCATGACTGCCATGCATGGGGGTCAGGCTGTGTCTGGGGTGGGGGTGGGGTCTCTCAGCCCCCATCTAATCTTGGCAGAGTGGGGTGTTGCTGGAAAGGGAGGTTCAGCTGTACTGAGCTGTCTGCAGACCGGAGTCCCAGCGAGTGCCAGGGCAGCTGCCAGCTGTGTGCCGGGGACCCCCTCCTGCCTGCCCTGGAGGTGGAGGGACAAACAGCAGAGAAAGCTGCCTCACTCCTGCTTCCTCCTGGCCCTTCCTTCTGTGGCCTTCGGCTCAGTTCTGCTCATATCTTCTCAGACATTCCATTTCTTCCTAGACTCTGACATCTTCCTGACATTCCATTTCTTTCCTTCCTTTCCTCTGACCCACCTTTTCTCCTGTTTGGGGCACAGGTCCCCCTCCTACCTCCTTCCCTCTCTTAACACACAAGAAAAGGTACCTCCCAACTCTTTGGTGGTATTAAACTGAAGTCCACACATAGAAGGAAAAGAGTTTTGTAAACATGAGTACATGAGTACATTAAAAATATAGAAAATATTTTAGAAAATTATTTTGGAAAATGTGCTTTTATATCACATTTCAAATAGCAATTTATAGGCAACATATGTTAATTACATTTTAATAATTAAAAGTCCTCCACCCTGTTACTCAGCAGCATATCATACTTATACAAGAATCACTTATATTTAGCTTAGATAGTTCTTAATTTTTCTGCTTCATTATAAGCTCCACCAGGCAGTGGGGGATGTTCCTCATGGTCTCCACCCATGCAGCCAGAGGGAAGGGGGGAAAGTGAAGAGACCCCGGGACATGCCTGCAGATGTGGGACAGCAAACATGGGAGCCAGAGGAGGTTCAGCCAAGAAGAACCAGGCCTTGTGTTTGGACACGTTTTCATCAGTGGGTGGCCAAATGCACCAAGCTCCGGGTCCGAGGAAGGAGAGCAAAGAAATGGAGAATATTGAGGATCTTATCAACCATGGTCTCCAAAGAGGAGGATATGAAGAAATGCATACTGTCTCCCTGCTGACCCTTCGATCCAGGGTTCAAAAATGGTGGGATGGGGAGGTAAGCTGATGGCAAATGTAATTTCTCTTGAAGTAACCAAGTTGTTACAGAAACTTCTCACTTTCTATTTTACTGATTTTCACAGAGAGGAAGGGAGGGAGATACAGATGTGCCCACAACCAATGTACATGCCCTTGACCTGAATAATAACTGGGACCCTTCAGTCTGCGGGCTCTATCCACTGAGCTAAGCCAGTTTCGGTGATTTCACACTTTCTAGATGATAGATCCAAACGTGATATCCACAAAATTTTGCAGCTATAATAGAACCTGATAATTCTTAAATTCATTTTATTGTAATACCTCAATTCACTGTTTCCTTTATTTTGTTGTATTTAATCATTTTAGGATTATTAACTAACCCAAAATTGAAGAAGATATCAAAGATGCAAAAATAAAGAAACAAAATGCATCACCTTTCAGATTTCATAAATTTTTTGTTAGAACCTCCTACAGCCTGGTGGAGCTTATATTGAAGCAGAGAAATTAAAGACTATCTAAACTAAATATAAGTCATTCTTAATAAGATGTGGTATTAAGTATGATAGGCTGCTGAGTAACAGGGTAGAGGATTTTTAATTATTAAAACTTAATTAACATATTTTGCCTACAAATTGCTATTTGAAATGTGATATAAAAGCACATTTTCTAAAATAATTTTCTAAAATATTTTCTATATTTTAATGTACTCATGTTTACAAAACTCTTTTCCTTCTATGTGTGAACTTCAGTTTAATACCACCAAATTATTGCAAATATAAAATGAATATTAATGAGTGAAATTTTACTATAAATGCTTATGTACATTTTGCCACCACATTTTAAGTATGTTTTCCCTGTTTCTCAACAATACCTGTAATCAGAAAATTGATATTTTGTGAAATATAATCACATAAAAGATTATATATATACATGTATATATATACATACATATATATATATATACACATACATATATACACACACACAAATAAATACCATAATTTTTTTCTATTAAGACTCCGTGAAGCAAAAAAGTGTTGAGCAAAATGTCTGATGGCCCCCTATTTGTATTTAAATGGAGAAGTTAGCAGTTACAGAAAAGCAGGAATTATTTCTCAATGCATGTGGAGCCACATCTACCACAAACAAGCCTCCCACTGTTACAAAGAAATGGATGAAGAATAGAGAGGTAGATGGCATTTGATAGACAGGCAACCTTTAATTTCTCAAAAGAGATCTCCTTTGAAAGACTGTGGGTGCCATCAGCACAGCTTCTCTGAGGAGACTGAAATCTCTGTTAACCTCTGTTTAACCGGAGAATTACTTCTGAGAGCATCACACGAACCCGCCAATGACACCCGCATCCTTCGCACAGCGCCTGCCAAGCCTCCAAGCGCAGTTTCTGATTTGATTTTTTTTTCTGGGAAGATGAAATTATTTTGGAAGCAGCAACACATTTTCTGGAAGTAACACCACCCGTCAAAATAATTTAAACTGTTTTCTCCAATATGTGTCTTTACCCATAAGCTACCTCAAAAACAAACAAAAACTCTGGAAATCTTGATAATACTGAAGAAATCATTTGCGATGTATATGCCTCTCTTAATACAATCCAATCACTTTGACTCCATCAACCTTAATGTTTTTTATTCAATGCTAGCCGTTGCATGTGATAAAAACACTTCTCCAAGGAATCAACAAACTCGGGAAACCGAGAGAGCAAAACTGACGGTAAGATATGTGATTAAAGAAGTGATAAGAAATGTCAGTGAAACATCATAACAAAAACTAAAATTCAAGGTGATGCTTCAAGATTTCATTAATTTGGCCAATAACATGTTCATAGGACAATCTTTATTTTCAAATAAAAATACACAAGACTTTTCAAAGGTGATGATTTTCTGTAATGTTAAACTTTTCTGCTTTCCACTCTCTCCTTACATTTTTTTTAGACCCAAACTCATTCATTGTCATGGTCAGGCACACACATGTTTTAACATCAGTTTTGTTTAACATGAAAGAGTGATCCTTAATTGTCACGTTAGAAGGCGGTATGCACAAGATGACATTGAGGGTCTGTCACCATTCAGCCCAGGCGTTCACAGCCAATGGCCCATGTGCAAACCCCAGCGGATGGTCTTGCGCACACATCGCTGTTGATGCAAACCCCTCACTTAGTCCTAATGGGGGTGCATAACTGGGCAGGTGCACAGGAGAGTGGTCATGGGTTCTAAGAGAGTAACAAAAACTGAAGCTACTTAGAAAAAAAACAAACTAATTCTCGCCGAAACCAGTGTGGCTCAGTGGATAGAGCTTTGGTCTGCGGACTGAAAGGTCCCGGGTTCAATTCCTGTCAAGGGCATGTACCTTGGTTCAGGCACATCTCCAGTAGGGGGTGTGCAAGAGGCAACTGATTGATGTTTCTCTCTCATCGATGTTTCTAACTCTCTATCCCTCTCCCTTCCTCTCTGTAAAAAATCAATAAAATATATTTAAAAAAAAACTAATTCTTGGGCAGACAGCACATGCACGTGGCTCAGTGGTCGAGCATCGACCTAGGAACCAGGAGATCAAAGTCTGTTTGCCCATCAGGACACAGGCCAGGGTTTCAGGCTCCATCCCCAGTGTGGGGCGTTAGAGAAGGCAGCCAGCCAATCGCTGATTCTTTCTCTTCACTGATGTTTCTCTCTCTCTCTCTCCCTCTTCCTTCCTCTCTGAAATCAATAAAAATATTTAAAACAGAACGGGCAGATAATGTATTATTATTATCTGAGAGATCAGCATTTGCCTGGAGGTTGTGTGAGGTTGCTCATCTGATTGCCGCTTTGCAAGGAAGCATTTTTCATACCCTTCCATGATAAGGTTTTGGTTAATTGGGTTTTTAAATTTTAAAGGTCTTGAATAATAAATTATCCACAGCATGTCTCTTGCCAACCACAGATGCCATCGCATTCAGGGCTGCTTTCAAAGCACTTTATAATTAATTACAAAATTAATTGGTATTTAGGAAACAATTTTCTGTCCATGCCCAGCCCATTCCTTCACCTTCTAAGCACGCATGGCTCATACAAAAGCATGGACCACACAGTGGAAAAATCAGAGATTATTATACACGCACGGGCTCCACAGAATCAAATTAATCTCAGCCATGGTCGAGCAAATGTCCCAATACATATGCTTCTTTTCCTCTAGTCCACACTTTCATCAATGATTATTCAAAAGCTATCTCAAAGTCGCATGTCATCTGTGAAGTAATCCTTTCACCTTAAGAGAAGTTAAATAACAACTAAGGAAATAATTTTTGTAGGGTGAGGCAATGGAATAGGACACAGATGTAGACTTTCGTTTTTGAAGGAGCAGATAATCATACAACAAAAATTTATGTCCATAGCAATACACAAAAGTCAGCATGGAACTAAAGAGAATGGTCCCTTATTTTGTGCTGGTCTCAAGGCGGGCTTTCTGGAGGCAGGGAAGCATCTGTTAGAAAGAGCAGCAGGAGGACAGGTGACTGATTGGCAGGGGACAATGGCAGTTGAGTTCAAGGGGCTGAGAGGAGGTCTTTCAAGAGAAGATGGCAGCTATTGTAAGAGTGTGAAATCTAAGCACAAAATAAACTGGAAAACAAAACAGATCCAGAGACATGGAATCATGCAACAGACGGAGGACTCTCAGAGGGTAGGGGGAAGCGATTAATCAAAGAACATAGATGCCTATGTACCTGAGCCATGGACACAGATGATATTGTGGTGAAGGCCTGGGGAGGGGGGAGGGAGTGGGGGGGAAGGAGGTCACTGAAAGAAAAAAGGGGAGCATCTGTAATACTTTCAACAATGAAGATGGGTTTTAAATACATAAAGATATAGATGATATTGATATTGCTGAGAGAGATAAAGAGACAGGGAGAGAAAGAGGGAGGGGGGGGTGGAAAGAAGGATGGAAGGAAGAAAGGAAGGAAGGAAGGAAGGAAGGAAGGAAGGAAGGAAGGAAGGAAGGAAGGAAGGAAGGAAGGAAGGAAGGAGGG
>PVJN01001213.1:0-24976 GCA_004026805.1 Lasiurus borealis | reverse complement strand
AGATCTACACGAACCTGCCAATGGCGGCAGGAGCTTGGAATTCATCTCAGCGGCAGCAGAGACCATCAAAACGCTTTGAGCAGAGGACATCCTCAGGGGTGGATTATGAGAGAGATGTCCAGCTGCCCATCCTGGTGGGATAGGGCCTAAACAGGCAATCAAGCATCCCTTAAGGGGACCCAGATTGGAGAGGATGTGGGCTGGGCTAAGGGGTACCCCTCTTTTCCGCCCCCCAACCCCATGCATGAATTTCATGCCCCAGGCCTCTAGTAATATAAGAGAAGCAGATAAGGTAGAGGGAGAAGGAAAGCCAGAAGGTGGGAGGCAGAGAAATAGGAGGAGAGGAGTATTGTGACAGGAGATCCAGGAACTACAGGAGGAGGAGAGAAAGTTGAGAGAAGAGGAGATAGAACGCTGATGATGGTGTAATTGCTGTTATGATGTCATAGGATCATTCTGAAACACACTCACACACAAGCGTGCACACACACACACACACACACACACAGAGAGAGAGAGGGTAGTCCTATGATTTATAGTCTTCAGTTTGTGAGTAGGTGGATTTTCAGACACGTGAACTTATTGAAAGTGCTAAGTATTTGTAGTTTAGTAAAGCTATTAAACTAAAGTTATCCTATATATTCACCATTTGGGTAAAGCATCCTGAAGGAGTGATATGGAGCAGTATTTGCTACCAAATAAAATCAAGGAGTCTTTTTTATTCCAGTTAATTGACTCTTTTCATTGCATTTTTCACATTATCCTGAAGTTGTAGAAAGTCATATTAAATTAAGCTCAAAGTGATCAAGTTTTAAAGATTGTCTATCTGGGCTAATTAAGCCATGAATTAGTGTTTAGTGGAGCTTAAAATGTAGAGTAGGTGGAATGAATAATAAGAGAATTCTCGCTTTTGGCTAAAAGTTACCGATGCTTTTTTTTTTTTAGGGTAATCTTGTAGAGAGCATCATATAAACATTCATTTCAGCATGTATAAGACTGAGTGGAGACCAAATAAGCCATTTCATCAAATAATCATCATGTAACAACTACTCAAATATTTATGGAATGTTTATTATGCATTAGCCAATCTGTTTACTTCAACGGGGCAACAGATACATCTCGCGCGTTCTGTGTACACACACACAGATAGAAACATATGGAAATCTGGCTCTCCCCAACTGATGGGCCGCGAAACCATATTAAGATTTACTGGAAAAATGTAAAATGAGACCGGGGAGCTGTCATGTATTAGCTCTCCCTTCTACTTCCACTGACCCTTCTGCCATAATAGCTCCGGCTCATTTCCAGTCCATTCTGAAGCATGAGGTTGATTCGCTGGGTGACTTTCTTGCTAAATTTTTCAAACTCCTGAACAACTCTGTCCGTTCACACTGCTTCTCGGCAAAACCTCCCTCTAGGATCGAGCCTCTGTTCGGACAAGAAGGCTGATGCATTTGTTCTCAGCTGGATCCGCTCCATCATTTCTCTGGAACGGCTTAGATATTTCTTTCATGACCCCAGAGATGGCCAGTATGCTGAGCGAAGGCGCAGGTAAGGCCCAAGGATGGAGCCCTCGGCACTGCAACCTTCAGATGTCAGGAGGAGAGGAAGATCAAATCCGAAAACCCAGGAGTGACCCCTGAGACTGAGGAAAACAATGGGGTCAAATGCTGCTGATGGGCCAATTTAGACAGGACCCAGTCATGACACAAAGAGGCAGCAATAAGGTACTTGCTGAAGGCTTTCCCCAGGGCAGTGTGAATGGAGGGATGGGGCAGCATCTGAGTGGGGTGCGAAAAATAGGACATCAGAGCAGAGTACAGCGGTACCTCGAGATATGAGTGCCCTAACATATGAGATTTTTGAGATATGAGCTATCGAGCGAGCGATGTTTGCTTTGAAATACGAGCAACATTTGAGATAGGAGTCATCGCGTGGATTGGCTGGCTGCACACGACCCACCAGTTTACTGCGACTCGACCATCTCATAGTTTCCCACGCCTTAAAGTTACAGAACGAATTAAACTCATATATCGAGGTACCACTGTAATTGATAATGAGATCTAAAGGGAACTCACTAGGGGTGTTTTGCTGAAAAGAGGAGCAAAGAAATGGGGTGAGGAGCTGCTGGAAGACATAGTCTAAGGAAATACTGGTTTTAAGTGGAGGAAATAAAAGCCGTAGGAATGACAGAGTAGAGCAGAAAGTGTGCTAATGAGGCAGACAGAGCAGAGAATTGCTAATGGATGGCCTTGAGCATGGAACGGAAGGTGGCATCTGACACCCTATAGGACTTGCGAAATGAATGGAAGAATAGAGGCAAGAATGGATCCCGTGGAGGCTTTTATAGTCACGCTGACACTAATTGTACCGCTGTTAAATATCTGTAAGTAAGCAGAGTGATATTCCATTCCTAACTTGTTGGAAAATAGTGGAAGAAAAATAGACTGTGTTCCCGAAGGATCAAATCAATTAGTACGTGCTGAATTATCACCTCCTATAGAATGATGAACCGGTCCAACAGGAAAATGAAATAGAAGAGCCTTGAGGTACGGAGCGCGCAGTTAAGAAAAATATAGTATGCGCAATCAACGAAGTTATTTGTGCTGTTCAGTATCGAAAGGGGCATTTGTTATATTTATCACTGATGCTATGTGACCTACGGCTATTATTGTTTTTTAACTCTGTGGCCAATTATTCCATGTGACACCCAGTTTAGAGATGCAGAGTTGGAGTTCTGTGCAGAAAACAAACGGTCTTTCCTCAGGCAGCGTCATTTATATCCAGGTCTCCTACCGTTCCGAAAGTTCTGGTGATTTTTCTCTCTCCCCTCATGTTCTCCCTGGGAGTCAGACTCCCTCCCTCCAGGACCATTTCATGAAGAGTGTTCTTTTCTTCTTGCAAGGCGACATTCGGCCCAGGACGCCAATTTTTCCGTCATCCTGGGTTCCATTTGCCGTGTTCCTAGCACCAACATCCCCCCTCAATCCCCCATCATCCGGGAGGCTGTCGTGGTTCAGAGCTCAGGCTCAGTGTCAGGTTGAGGAGGGGTCTCAGGATGCCAGCTGTGAAGTTTTGGGCCCAGGTCCCCACCTCCCTGTGCTGGGGTGAGCACATCTGTAAAATGAGGCCGATGGAAGCATTTAACTCAGAGAGCTTTTGCAGAGAGGAGATGGGCCGATCCGGAATGGAGGAGTGGAGGGCACCTGGAAAGGACTCACTGAACCTCAATCACCTGGACTTGACAGAAAACCCCATGGGAACTGCGCTCGACTCTGAGGACAGACACCGTTCTGGACAATGCTTCATGGAAAGGGCAGTCCAAAATGGGGAGACACAGCAACCATATGCAAATTACACAGCAAGTGTCAGAACCGGGATTCAAACCCAAGACTATGGATAGCTGCCTCTAGAAATATGCAGACGCATCGTATTTTCCCTATCTACTTTCTAGACTTCATACACTCTCTCTCATGGTTTATTGAGACCATGGGCATGGGTAACTCCTGAATCACACATCTGCCCCAGGCACTCCTCTTTGAGATGCAGGTTTATTCCCAAATGTTTATTCTTTAAAATATATGTATGTATGTGTGTATTTGTGTGTGTGTGTGTGTATGGTTATATATATATATATATTATTGATTTCTTACAGAGAGGAAGGGAGAGGGATAGAGAGCTAGAAACATCGATGAGAGAGAGAGACATCAATCAGTTGCCTCCTGCACGCTCCCCCACAGGGGATGTGCCTGCAACCAGGATACATGCCCTTGCCGGAATCTAACCTGGGACCCCTCAGTCCGCAGGCCAACGCTCTCTTACTGAGCCAAACCGGTTTTGGTCCAAATGTTTATTCCTGATGTTTCCATTTTTAAGCCTTGCTAGAATATGAAGGAAAACATGTCTGGAACCAACCTCAGATTTTGGCTAGTCTCAGCAAAAGGATCCTCCTACACATCCACCCTGTCCCCACCGACCCAGCCCTGAGGTTTACATTAAAGTCAGCTTCCACGTCACGGCAATGCCCACCCTCACAGTATGACATGTGAGTATGTCTTGGGAATCAACTTGACAAAGTGGAGGTTTTTACTCAAAAGAAGAGGAGTGTGTGTGTGTGTGTGTGTGTGTGTGTGTGTGTGTCTGTGTCTGTGTGTCTGTGTGTGTGTCTGTGTGTGTGTGTGTGTGTGTGTGAGATCTGAAAGTGCTAGCTTGGGTTATATGAACAAAGGACTTTAAGATCTTGTACTCATACCCCAGGCAAATGTCTTTCCAGAGATTCTAAGAAGAAGACCTGGCCTATGTCTATGTACTCCACAGCCCAGCAACTGTAGACTGAGGCACGTAATAAGAACTCATGGGAATGTAGAGTGGGTGCCCTATGAGATCCCAGAAACTGTGCTAGAATCTTTTTCTTCTTCTTTTTAAAATATATTTTATCGATTTTTTACAGAGAGGAAGAGAGAGGGACAGAGAGTTAGAAACATTGATGAGAGAGAATCAGCTGCCTCCTGCATACCTTCCACAGGGGATGCGCCCGCAACCAAGACACATGCACTTGACTGGAATCGAACACAGGGCCCTTCAGTCCACAGGCTGATGCTCTATCCACTGAGCCAAACTGGTTTCGGCTAGAATCTTTTTCATCAGTCACCTCCTTCAATTCCTAAAACAGCCTTGTGAATGGCCGTTAGCCTGATTTTGCACATTAGGAAAATGAAATTTAGAAAGCTGCACCCATACCACAAGGCACCACACTAGCCATTAGAATACCTCCAGGAGGTTAATGATCTTGGCAAAATGCGCAAAATTTATAATTTGTGAGAATGGTCTATGTATGTGTATTTGAAGAACTGGAAGACACCACACGCCACTGTAGATAGAGATATTCTCCAGGGAGGAGAAAAAGTTCGGAATTTGAGCATCCATACCTCCCATTCTGCATTCAGTAAGAAAAAATGGAGGCAGCCGAAACCGGTTTGGCTCAGTGGATAGAGTGTCGACCTGTGGACTGAAAGGTCCCAGGTTCAATTCCAGTCAAGGGCATGTATCCTGGTTGCAGGCACATCCCCAGTACGGGGCGTGCAGGAGGCGGCTGATAGATGTCTCTCTCTCATTGATGTTTCTAACTCTCTATCCCTCTCCCTTCCTCTCTGTAAAAAATCAATAAAATATAAAAAAAAAGAAAAAGTGGAAGCAGACTGGTAGGTGGAGAAAGGACAGTCCAGTAGGCAATCAGGAGAAATGTAGGGAGGTGGGTGGGGAGAAAGCAGAAGGTGGGACGCTGATGACAGGAGCAGCCAGAGAACTGGAGACTCAAAGCCAAGGTCCAGGTCAGAGAAGTGGGCAGAGAGTGAATGCCCCGGTATTTGAAGAATGACTGACAGGGGACATGAGCTCATCATCTCTCTATGGCAGACAACAGGCCAGGTGTCTCACCAGGGGAATATTCCTCAGGCTGTTTACTCAAAGGTCTACAGTCTTTTGTTCAGAAGCAACTGCCTGCAGAAGCAACTCCCTTCTGTCACCAACGCCCTTCCTCCCGGGGATAATGTCGCCTTCAACAGGTGACCCGGGCTCTCTGGTGAGTGCAGTGAAAGACAGTTCCACTTCTGAGTGGCTATCCCTGTGACCTGGTCCACGGCGCTGATGGAAATTGCCTAATGATGCTGCTGACATAAATACTACTGCCGGGCATAAATACCCCGGCAGCTAGATGGTGAGCTTCTGAAATGTTCACACTTTTCCTATGTTCCTGGTTATTGCAGAAAGCTTTTCACACAGGCCTTATGTGTAGGATGATTCAAAGAGATGCTTGCTCATGAACATACAGTGGTACCTCAATATACGAGTTTAATTCGTTCCATAACCTTGAGGCGTGGGAAAATATGAGATGCTCGAATCAAGGTAAACTGATGGGTCGTGTGCATCGGGCCAATCTGCGCGATGACTCCTGTCTCAAATGTTGCTCATATTTCAAAGCAAAAATCACTCACTCAACGGCTCCGTATCTCAAAAATCTCGTATTTTAGGGCATTCGTATCTCAAGGTACCACTGTACTGGAGTTTAGATGCCCAAGTGTTACTCACCAGTTCATATGCTCACAGAAATCAAGACTAGATCACAGCCTCTACACATCAGCTCACCATAATGAATGTGTGTACATTTGAAATGAAACTTTACATTACCAAAGTGTCGAAGGCCAGGTTTCCAAATAATGAATGAAGGGCATTTAAACTAATGTTTCCCTCAGTAGCCATGACTCATCCACGTATACACTTACAATGTCCCGCTGCTATTAAATCGCAGTTAAGTTTTACATATAAATATATAATGAATCGCCCCGGCAATCAGAGACCGCGCCGGCTATTATAGGAACACAGACAATTACAGTGCGTGGGGAGCTTTCTGCCTCCACCTGAAAATGCGGGATTTTCTTTTAGAATTCCCTCCCTCCGAGTGGCTCTCCAGAGGTACGCCTTCATGTATGTTATATGACCAGCTGTGCCTGCCACTTCTCACTCCTTGTTGAAGTCTTTGCTGGCAGTAATATTTTCACATATTCTGCTATGAGTACCTCAGCCTTTCAATATATTTGAGCTGTTACCTCTTAAAACTCTTAGTGATCACACTTAGCGTATATTTATGGAACTATATGTAACACATTTTAATATAAAGATTTACAGACATTTTTCTATCTGAGTTAGCTGTTTGCAAAAGGGAGGTGTTTTCATACTGATGTTAATGGGGACAAGGCACCCCTGGTGCAGTGCTAACCTGAACCCCGGAGAAGGGCTGAGAGGTACAATGAGTAACCACACTCACGTCTTCCAATCCCCAGCTTAACGGTCTTTGCGTTTTCCAGAAAGGTCTGGAGAGCCCTAGAACGCATCACTTAGCATCTTACAGTCTCAACAAGCTCAGCTGAGTGCCTTCCTTCCCTCGCCAGATTAAGCGCTTCCAGAAGTCAGAGCCTCTGCTTTAAGCCTTTGCTTTCCTTACAGCAGCCAAGTACCAACTAAAAAGCCGCCACTCGGGAAATAGGTGTTATGTCTCAAAAATATTGATAATCATTTTCGAAGGGTGATGATGGCAAAGTAAGAGCAACAGAATCTCCCTTTATATCACTGATAGAGGTCTGCGTTCACAGTACATGCCACCTCAACACTTGAACATCTATTTCATTTTTAAAATTAAAATAATAACACACCTCTATTGGGAGAAAAAATATTCACATATGTGTGTGTCTCGACATGTTCTCTACATTATATTATTTAAATTGTAGATGGTTGGACTTTGTCTATGCCTCCGAATCAGAATATGGTGGAAACATGCCAAAACCGGTTTGGCTCAGTGGATAGAGCATCGGCCTGTGGACTGAAAGGGACCCAGGTTTGATTCCAGTCAAGGGCATGTATCTTGGTTGTGGGCACATCCCCAGTAGGAGGCGTGCAAGAGGCGGCTGATCAAAGTCTCTCTCTCATCAATGTTTCTGACTTTCTATTCCTCCCCCTTCCTATTTAAAAAAAAAAATCAATAAAATATGTAATAAATAAATAAATAAGTAAAAATAAAAAAGCCACCACATGATGCTCACCAACAGTCATTTCACTGCTCACCCATGTCAGCTACTGAGCGAGGTTACAGGCACTAACATGTGATAGCTGATAGCTCTGTAAGTGCTTCCTCACAGGGCACTGACTCTGCCACGGTTACAAATAATACTTGTCTGCATTTAGATGTTCTGTGCATAAAATTACACCTTTCCAGAGGAAAAAGCCGTAGTGAGTTAAAAATAATACAGAGAGGCATTTTTGGGGAGAAAGAATGGAAACAGCAGGGAAATCTCCTCTTTCATTCTGGGAAGATGTTGGCATTTGGAGACATTAGAAAAATGATTACTCACTTCTGTCACTAACGCACAGTCTAAGAATGTCTCCTAAATGCCTCCTGCAACTGGTAGGACAAAATATGAATGCCCGCAGCTGGGTGGTGAGGCAGTGAAAAAGCATAAATAATTAAAAGGCTAATCGATGCAATCTGCATAATCAATAGGACCTGGGACACCAGACACTTGCACTGTTCAGCGCCGATGGGTAGAGAGGAAAATGGAGAGAAGGAAAGGTCACCGAGGCCTTGAACCTAGTGGTACACATGTCAAAGCAAACATCCTACCCCATGATTCCACCTGCTCCCGATCCAACGCTTCATTAAAACACTACGTTCTGAAGTCGGATAAGAAATGTGATGTTGCACAGACATGAGGCTTGGCAAAGGTCAAGTAATAGAACATCTTAAGATAGATAGTCTGCTAGAATAATTAATCCATGTCAATGAACATAAGAATAACGTGTCAATGAACATGTGACTCTAGCAAAGGTGAGAAAGCAATTTCCATGGTGCTGTGTAGGTGAACAGCATATTTTACAAAAACTGGACTCAGGCTGTTTTATATTTATTTCAAAACTGATTGTCGGAAGCCAGTTCTAGCCTGTCATCACTGCAAGAGTTTCATCAAAAGATGGATGGAACTTGGGGACTCAACAAGGGCTGAGTCACTCATGTCATCACCTGCTGGAATGGCTGAAGGCATTTCCCCCAAACCTGAATAGGATGATTGTTTGCTGCCAGACAGCTCAGGGCTTCTTTATTTATTTATGTATTTATTTTTTAATATATTTTATTGATTTTTTTACAGAGAGGAAGGGAGAGAGATAGAAAGTCAAAAACATTGATGAGAGAGAGACATCGATCAGCCGCCTCCTGCACGCTCCACAGTGGAGATGTGCCCGCAAGCAAGGTACATGCCCCCCACCGGGATCGAACCCGGGACCTTTCAGTCTGCAAGCCGACGCTCTATCCACTGAGCCAAACCAGTCTCGGCAGGGCTTCTTAATCTACATGTTATTGCCTCCTGTTGGCTAAACACCTGAACAGCCATAAGCTATTCCCCAATCTGACAAGGCCTCTGTAAGAAACCCTTTGAGGTGTATTATCTCCACCTTGGCTTAGGACAAATTGTGTTAATAAAAAGCAAAGGGTCCTGAGACAAGGAGAACTTAGCTCCTTTAGCTAAAGCTCCTCTGACCCCCAATGCCTTTCAAAATTATCTTTCGTTTTTGGACTTTTATTTAATCAATGCCCAGCCTTTCTCCAGATTGCTGGATTCTTCTTAATGCTGGAACAAGAACCCCAGTAAATGATCACTGAGTCCTCCGATCAAAAGATACCCTAAATATCTTAGGGAAGTAATAGAGATGTTATTTACTAGTATAATGTTGGGGGATATTAAGGATAACGAAGCATTTTGATGTATATGCTTTTATATATGCAAAACCAAAGTTAAGTGAAAGCTTAAGAGCTTCTAATGATTCCATAGATTTCCTATGGAAAGACTGGGAAGGTAGTTCAGCCCCCCAAATTGACCATAAGGCGTGTTCAAGGCCTAAAACTAGATTATTATTTCCCCCCTAATTTTGAATCACTAATGTTCTTTAATTAAATAAAAATACTGATAGAAACATTCATCATCATGTATCCATATCTCAATGCGAGCTGTTTTCTGAATATATTTTCCAGTGGCAGCTATGTGAGACCAGTCTTTGAGGGAGGAGAAAACAGAGTAAAAAAAAAAAGGAATAAGACAGGGATGTGCTACTCTTTGACAAGGCATAGCCTTTGTGGAGTCTATTCATTTTATTACACAGACCAGCTCTGTGATGTTACAAAATAAAAGAAGTTCAATATATGTGAACCATTAGCAAAAACAGAAACCCCACCATTAGAATTGGGGAGGTGCCATAATGCAGGGTCCAGCTTGTATTCAAAAGTTTGAAAGTGACACTTTCTATTGAAAAATAAAGGAATAAGATGTATTGAGAAATGTGTGGAGGAAGAAAAGAGAAAGTCAGTGGTTTTGAGAAAAGAACAACTAGCCGAGATCTGTTTGGCTCAGTGGATAGAGCTTCAGCCTGCAAACTGAAGGGTCCCAAGTTTGATTCCTGTCAAGGGCATGTACCTTGGTTGCGGGCACATCCCCTGTAGGGGGCATGTGCAGGAGGCGGCTGATCGATGTTTCTCTCTCATCAATGTTTTTAGCTCTCTGTCCTTCTCCCCTCCTCTCTGTAAAAAAAAAAAAATCAATAAAATGTATTAACAAATTTTAATTAAAATAAGAGAAAAGAACAACTAAAATATCTGCCCTTTGGAATAAAGGTTGTGAAGTGTCTTGTGCTGATCTGGGGAGTGCTCAGGTACCTCGGGAGGTCAGCAGACAACATTCATCCACAGAAATGCTGCCATACCTGGGAAGTCCAGGGAGGCTGGACAGAGAGAAGGTGCCTCTTTCTGTCACTCACCCTTAAGGACACATCCTCCGCCACCACGAGGAAGTGAAACAAAACCCAACCATTAAGGGTTTTCTCTTTTGGAAACGGTGAGGTTTGGGGGATGCTTACCATTTTTGCATGCCATCTATACTGCCAATGATAACATATCAACTAAAACAGATACAAAATGTATTTTCATCAGAAAGAAGACCATGAGGTTCAAGGCAATAGATTCCCCCAGAGACAGGGTAGTAATACTCAAACCCTTGCTGTATGCAGCCAATTTTGTACCAAAACTCTCTTTGCAAACATAGCCTAAGCTTAGCTCCTTGGATTGTACAAAAGCAAATAATAGAGTTTCCTTAGCTTAGGCTCTGAGTTATACAAAAGCAAATTATACACACACACACATATATAGACAGACATATAGATTAGATATATAGATATATAGATATATGTATAAACACACACACACACACCTTGAAATTTCAGAGGCAACTGAGTATTTAGTATGTCTTCTAAAAGCATGTACCAAATAGTAATGCATTGATGAGTAGATGAAACAAGGTTAAGGAATTAATTCAACCAATACGTAAAATATTGTAGAGATGTGATCATATTCATTGACTGTATTAAGCACATCCTGAGGTGCTATTTTTGTCAATGATATTTACTGGAGGAGCACAAAGAATGCCTGTCCCCATGGAGATTCCAATTTCCAGATCGGGGCTATACTAGGGACCCGCGCTCTGAAAGGAGGAGTGGGATAAGGTAGCCTTCTAGGCCTGCACTGGCTCATTTTTAAAGAAGATTTGGCGTAATTATGATAATTTCCTCTAACTCAATGAGCCTGTAAATACTGTAACTCTGATGATTAAGTAGTCTGGAGAAAATTATTTAACTTTCTCTTATTTCTCCGTAAGTCTTCAAGTGGATACACTTTTGAACTCATCCCTTTAAATTTCACCAGGAACAATTATGCTTCCTTAAGCAGAAATTGGAGCTGAAACTACAGAGACTTTCTACTTAGCTCCTACCTTAAGTGATCCATCTCTAGTAATAAAAGCATAATATGCTAATTAGACTGGGCGTCCTTCTGGAAGTCCTTGAAGACGACCTTCCAGACAAAGCCGGGGCTGTGAAGGAGGCCTGGGTCCTTGGCACCAAAGGGAAGCCGGTGCTAGCAGCTGGGGGAAGGCAGGCCTCCTCTTGCACAAGTTTCATGCATCAGGCCTCTAGTCCTATATAATAAAAGGCTAATATGCTGTGTCTGGTTGTCTGGTTGGCCATTCAACCAAACAAAGAGTAATATGCTAATGATATGCTAAGGCTGCTCGACCACTGGTTATGATGTGCACTGACCACCACGGGCAGACAGTCAACCTGTCAACCAGTTGCTATGACATGCACTGACCACCAGAGGGCAGATGCTCTGACTGGTAGGTTAGCTTGCTGTTGGGGTCCGGCCAATTGGGGCTGAAGGAGACAAGATGGGCTGCACACACCAGGGAGCCCTCCTGTGGTCCCTCCCAGCTCGATTGTGCACCCATGAGGTTCCTCAGCCACAGGGGGGACATCTCAGGAGCTGAAACTCAGGGTGAGAAATAGGAGATGCTCTTCTGATTCTTCTCAGAAGCCCTGCTTCCTTTCTGAAAGGAAGCTCTCTCAGAAGACGTACATCTTGAAGTGGTAAGTAGCACGTGCTTTTACCTGCTCAGGTAATGGAAGACGGATTTTTTAAAAATGGCATGGTGCCCTCTAGATATTTGGCATTCAAAAATTTTTTCTTTGGCCAAAACCAGTTTGCTCAGTGGATAGAGCATCGCCTGTGGACTGAAAGGTCTGGGGTTTGATTCCAGTCAAAGGCACGTACCTTGGTTGTGGGCACATCCCCTTTGGGGGTTGTGCAGGAGGCGGCTGATCAATGTCTCTCTCATTGATATTTCTGATGATCTCTCTCCTTTCCTCTCTGTGAAAAATCAATAAAATATATTTAAATTTTTTTTCTTTGGATGACTAAATGAATAATATTAGGAAAGGAAGCAAGGTCTACTAATTGCTCTAAGTCATCAGCAACATTAAAATGTGTATGTAATATAAAGTCTTAAAACAGGCATGAGTGTTATATACATGCATTAATCTTGGTTTGTAATATGTATTTTTTTGAATACGGTTTTTAGTGATTTCAGAGAGGAAGGGAGAGGGAGAGGGAGACAGAAACATCAAGAGAATTATTGGTCACTGCCTTCTACAGAGGATCAAGCCCTCAACTGGGCAGGTGCCCTGACCTCCTGGTTCATATGCTGGCGCTCAACCTCTGAGCCACGTGGGCCAGGATTTAATCTGTATATTTTACATAAGAGATTGACTGGATGAAGTGTTCATAAACACTTGAAATTTAAAAAAAAATCATGCACTGCTAAATGTAATGAATATAATCCTGTGGCAAATGCTAAGAAGACTGCCTTAATGTTAGCATCTGGGTTTCATCAGAGGGCGCCCCAGAAGCTAGGGGACATCATATTCCCAGCTCCATGCAGACAGCTCTCCGCTGTGGTGGTTTCTTTTTTTTTTCTTTTTTCTTTTTTATGTATTTTATTGATTTTTCACAGAGAGGAAGGGAGAGGGATAGAGAGCTAGAAACATCAATGAGAGAGAAACATTGATCAGCTGCCTCCTACACACCCCCTACTGGGGATGTGCCCGCCACCAAGGGACATGCCCTTGACCAGATTCCAACCTGGGGCCTTTCAGTCCACAGGCTGACGCTCTACCCACTGAGCACAGCGGCTCCGGCTTGCTGTGGTGGCTTCCTGACCCGGAGCCAGCGCCCAGGGAAAGGGCTGTGTGAGGAGGCAGAGAGGTGCGGGCACCCCCTCAGCGCCCTGCGATGCCAGGCCTCACGGAGCCTCGAGGGGCTGAGAGCAGGCTGTGTTCCAGGTGCCCTCTTTCCAGAGACCCCAGGCCTGATGGAGGGGCCCTGGCTTTCGGCGTGAGGAGAGGGCACAGCCCGGTGCTGTCAGTATCACCATGAGGCTCTTCACCATTAAGAAAGGGAATGCACCTGCCTTTGATTTTCTCAACCAAACCGAAATTTCCAAAATGTAACTTATAATTCGTCTAATATATTTCTTGGCGCAACTGCCTCATACCAGTTTCAAAATTTCTGGGTATCCTTAACTGAAAAGTGGAAATTATATAACTAAGCAGAAAGCATAAAACAATCCTATATGCTTTCTCTGAAACCTGATTATAAACAAAATGGTTTGTGTCCTACTCTACTTCAATATTTATCAGTTTAACTCTAAGTAATAAATGTATCATCTCAATAAAAGGCATATATGCTCTTTGCTCACCACCGTAATAGGCAATACTCTTCTATTTTCTAAATAATATATTCTCTATTAATCAGACGGAAATAAAAATCACCTCCTACCACTTTGCACTAAACATAAATAGCACCTGATGTACGTTTTGAAATAATCTCCATATGCTTCAAACAATAAATAGCTCAGAAAACAAAACAAAACACTGTAATCTTCTTTATTGCAATGCTTATTGTGCGGCCCGATGCTTTTCATTATGACGGACTAGTATCCTCACAGAAAAGAAATATGACATGTCCTCTGAAACCCAGCAGACCTCTCGGAGACAGCCAGCCGTCCACGGTGACAATGTGACAGCTCTGTCCCCTCCTCCCCGGAGAGTCCGGCCTCCGATCTGGAGCCAGGATGGAATGACAGCCAGCAAGGCCTTGCCGCCCGGGGGATTTGGGGACACAGCACTGCAGGCTGAACCCTGTGACTCAGTCCCAGAGGAGGGAGAACAGAGATTCCAGGAGCAGGCAGGATGCCCTCTCCTGCCAAACGTCTGAAGGCACAAGGCAGACCCCGGTTGTCACTGCCTGATGCATTAGAGCAGCGGTTCTCAACCTTCCTAAGGCCGCGACCCTTGCATACAGTTCCTCATGGGGTGGTGACCCCCAACCATGAAATGTTGCTACTGTGATGCATCGTGATGTAAATATCTGCATTTTCCAATGGTCTTAGGCGACCCCTGTAAAAGGGTCGTTCGACCCCCAAAGGGGTTGCGGCCCACAGGTTGAGAACCGCTGTGTTATAGGTTACATGGATACTATTAGACACATTTTCTGGCCTGCAATCAGTCTGGACTGCCTGTCTGTGTTTGTTTCCACACATTGCACTGTTTTCAAAATTTCTTTTTTTTTTCTCTATATTTTATTGATTTTTTACAGAGAGGAAGGGAGAGGGAGAGGGAGTTAGAAACATCGATGAGAGAGAGACATCCATCAGCTGCCTCCTGCATGCCCCCTACTGGGGATGTGCCCGCAACCAAGGTACATGCCCTTTACCGGAATCGAACCTGGGACCCTTCAGTCTGCAGGCTGACGCCCTATCCACTGAGCCAAACGGGTTTTGGCTGTTTTTGAAATTTCAATAGGACCTGTTTATTTTTGCCTTCTGGAGCCATGGCCAGTTGAACAAAGATTGGCTTGGAAAGACGCAGGTAAAAAGAATAAAGTTTTTTCCTACTTATTCTTAAAAGCATCACCCCAGAGAACATTTCTTAAGCGCACTGTGCGACTTCAAACTTCATGATAAATTTATGAAAGGAAAAATAAAACGTGAATTTGTTTGAAGTATCTTTTTACTATCATTGTATTGGTCCAGTTTCAAAGATAATGAAAAGCTAGGCTCAGAAACAGTCACTTGGGTGAGTCTAATGCACTTAAAAAAAAAAAAAAAACACACAACAGAGAGATATATGTACTACCCTTTCCAGGATACATATTTTCTTCATGGATCATAACACTTTTATTTTCCTCTGGATGTTGTTGTATATTACATAACAATTTTTTTTTACTTCCCTATTTTATTTCTTCCTGGACGTAGTTCAGTTACTTAGAAAATTCTGACATACTGCATATGGACTGGATACCTCCAAAAATAGCAGTAGGAAAGCAATATATAGTCACCATATATTAACTAAGTTAAATGAAATGGGATTGTTTTCTAGTGGCCATTTAATCAAATATAAAAAATAAACCAATTAGCACATGAGTGTATTGTTCCTACTTTACCGAGATGCGCACCCTGATCCTTTCCTTTTGTTACTAATTTATAAAACATATACCAAAATTATTTTAAAAATAATCCTGGACAGTGTGGCTCAGTGGATGGAGCACAGTCCAATGCACCAAAAGGTGCTGATTAATGCCCTGTTCCAGGCATATGCCCGGGTTGCGGGCTCAATCCCCAAAAGGCGATGTGCTGGAGGCAGCTGATGTTTCTCTCTCATAGATGTTCCTTTCTCCCTCTCTCTCTCTCGAAAATCAATAAAAAAGTATTTGTAAATTATTTTTAAAATAATAGATTTATCATTAACATAAAGCGTGGGAAAATAAATTGATTATCTGGAAATAGAAACAAATTAAATCCATGTACACATAAGCCACTTTCCTTTGAATTTGTCACCGGCTGAAGAGTTCTGTGAAATTTAATATCTTACTTCCTTCATTCAAAGACCCAGCAAAGCCAAAAGATAAAGAGACACTGTGTTCTCATTTTTCTATATTTAACTGTAACTAGTCCTTATAAGATTTTGGGACTCAGACGTTCAAAGTTCCTGAAGAGCCGGAACTGGTTTGGCTCAGTGGATAGAGCGTCGGCCTGCAGACTGAAAGGTCCCAGGTTCGATTCTGGTCAAGGGCATGTACCTTGGTTTCGGGCACATCCCCAGTAGGGGGCGTGCAGGAGGCAGCTGATGGATGTTTCTCTCTCTCATCGATGTTTCTAACTCTCTATCCCTCTCCTTTCCTCTCTGTGAAACATCAATAAAATATATTTTAAAAAAGAATTTCCTGAAGAGATGAAGGTTCTGCCAATTCAGCCAAAACATATTCAGAGAGTGTGAGGAGAGGTTTTCAAATGCTGTGTTTTCAGAGGACACCCCGCTTTGCCGGCCTCTGAAATATCAAAAGGTAATCGATTCCCCGGCCTTTTGAGAATGACACTCAGAGGTGAGGGCTATCTCTGAGGTCTGCTGGGGTTGGTTTTCTCTCTGCAGCGCTGAGTGATGTTTTGATTTGCAGCTGACACACACTGTGGCATGTGTCGGTGTGTATGTGTGCACATGTGTGCCTGCCTGTGCGTCTCGCCTTAGCACAATAACAGAACTGTACGGACAGGCATGATTCCATGCCCTGGCACACAGCCCTGTCTGAACAAGACATATGTCTCCACAAAGCAAGGTCCCTGTGGCTGCAGAAAGAAGTTTTCGGGAGCAAACCAATTCAAGCCCAGCTTTAAATCACTCGTCGTTTAAAGTGCTCTGTAGCGCCTTAGCAAGGATCCAGATCCAAACACAAGGGTAACGGTCTACACTGCACTCTCCCATAGGGAGCCCTCCATGGTCAGGTGTGGCTGTGAGCACTTAAAAGCAGCAAGCACGAAAATTTTAAACATGCAGCACAATGTGAAGACAGTATTTTTAAGTCTATAAGTATCTCATTTATTATATGTAAAATTGTAATATGGGGGAAGTATTAGTAAAACATTATTAATTTAATATTTTCCTTGACATTTTTTTATATTTTATTGATTTTTTATAGAGAGGAAGGGAGAGAGAGAGAGGTTAGAAACATCAATCAGCTGCCTCCTGCATGCCCCCTGCTGGGGATGTGCCCGCAACCAAGGTACCTTACCATTTTTTAAAATACATTTTTATTGATTTCGGAGAGGAAGGGAGAGGGAGAGATAGAAACATTAATGATGAAAGAGCATCACTGATCAGCTGCCTCGGATTGAAGCCCGCAACCCAGCCATGTGCCCTTGACCGGAATCGAAGCTGGGCCCTTTCAGTCCCTAGGCTGATGCTCTGTCCACTGAGCCACACCAGATAGGGCTTTCTTACCATCTTTAATGGGGTTACTAGAAAACCTAAAATGTGTTATGCAGCTCACACTATATTTCTACAGCCAAGTGTGGCTCTGTACATGCATGTGCAATGCTGATAAGAGTGTAGAGAGGAAAGGCCATGGGCAGGATATGTAGCTCAGACCAGTAATAAAAACAAAACCAACCCTTTCTCGATGGTCATTCTATAGCTTTTGAATGTTTCTGGTTTCTGTTTGTGTTATTAATAATTTACTAATTGACAGCAGCGGTTCTCACCCTGGTCCCAGGTCTGGGACACTTTGGAATGTCCAGGGCCGAGCCTGCACCCAGATACTCTCATGAACATGGAGGCTTTAAAACTAACTCCCTGGCCTGTGAACCGCTGCTCACTGCAAGGTCAGAGCACTAGTACAGTTATATCCCAGAGGCCACAGGAAGAGTGAGGACATGGAGATTATAGGACAGAGTCTGAGCCACCGTGTCAGCCCGGGTATAAGAAGCAGAATGAGGTGTTGGTGTCTCCTCACCCTGTTCTGAGTCTTTGATGCCATAGTGAAGCATTCATCTTCTATAAAAACTGCTGTTTGAAATGTTAACTCTGCTATTTGGCTTCTGTGAATGCTTGCTTGCTTAAATAAGAAGGAAAATGAGACTACTCTCACTCCAGAGAGGCCATTAAACCTTCCCCGGATGAAATTATCAGTGCTGGCACTGGGCCAGGCCTTTGGTGGGGGTCTCAAGACCCCAGCACGTAGGGGCTCTTTAAGAACTTGCAAAAAGGGTGGGAACATCCCATATTTAGGAGACAAAGAAGGTAAAAACATATAAATACGAAAAATTCCTTCATGTTGGGGCCCAGAATTTGAGAGACATTTCCTCTGCACCTGCAGTTAATAAATATAACTTCAAGCTCTCTGAGCGCTGTTTGATTATTCTGGTTCTCTGTAACATTATTGGTGAGGTGTATTCAGAAGGTACACCAGATCTTGCAAGAAAATAGTTCTGTGATTGATTAGCACTGTCTCTCATGGGGAAATGGAGTGGAAAACGGTTTTTAACTGCTTTAATAATTTTCCATGGAGGCCTACATAGTCACTTCTATTTCTGACCCTCTGTATCCTCATGAGCAGTGGTTCTCAACCTTCCTAAGGCCGCGACCCTTGCATACAGTTCCTCATGTGGTGGTGACCCCCAACCATGAAATTTTGCTACTGTTATGCATCGTGATGTAAGTATCTGCATTTTCCCATGGCCTTAGGCAACCCTCAAAGGGGTCGCGACCCACAGGTTGAGAACCGCTGCTCATGAGGGCCAGATTGCAACTAAAAGTAAATTAGAACCCACCCCTGCCCCTGCTACCACCGCTGGGCCAAGGCTCTTCCTGTGTTGTTCGCTTGCAGCCTGCATCCCTGCAACTTCTCCCTCTTCCCTGTTGCTGCACAGTGTCACCTCCTCAGCAAGGACTTTCCTGATGGACCAATGGAAAGCAGACATCGGTCACATGATGACTCTCCCTGCCAGAAGCCAGTTCCACGATGTCATCATTGCAAGAGTTTCATCAAGAGGGTGATGGAATTTGGGGACTCAACAAGGGCTGAGTCACACATGTTATCACCTGTTGGGAGTGGCTACAGGCACTTCCCCCAAACCTGAATAGAATGACTGCTTGCTGCCAGACAGCTCAGGGCTTCTTAATCTACATGTTATTATTGCCTCCTGTTGGCCAAACACCTGAACAGCCATTGGCTATTCCCCAATCTGACAATGCTCTTGAAAGAAACTCTACTCTTTGGAGTGTATTATCTCCACCTTGCCTCAGGACAAATTGTGTTAATAAAAAGCAAGGGTCCTGAGACAAGGATAAGTTCTCCGAACTTAGCTCATTTAACTAAAGCTCCTCTGATGCCCAATGTCTTTCAAAATTATTTTTCATCTTTGGACTCCTACTTAATCTACGCACAGCCTTTCTCCAGATTGCTTCTTAATGCTGAAACAAAACCCTGGCATCGGCCCTCAATCAAGTCTTTTCCCAAGGTTATCTTCCTTCTTCACTTACTTATTCACAGAGAGGGTTGGTCTTTGTAACCAGAGGAAACTGAGACACTCACTGCTGGGTACCCAGAAATGTGCTGGCCCAAGAAAGCACTAGAGAAATATTTGTTTCCCTGAATTGAAGAATGAAGGAATGAATGGTATTTTTTAGGTAATATTGACTTTGCTGTTGAATGCCTTATTTGAAAGAATGGTAATAGGGAAAAAAACACACTAAGGATTATAATTTATTTATTTGGATCGTTTTAAAGTAAATTACACTTCATGATAAAAGAGAATCTTTAGAAGGGTTTCCTAATTTATTAAGTTCTTACATGAATATATTTATAGTCAAACTGTTAATGATTTGAGAGGCTGATTTTTACTTCTGGGATCACAGGCCTTTGAATTTTTCTAAATGTTTGACTTTGAGCTACATTACTTATGATTTAAAAGTTATCAGGTGTGGGGAAAAGTTATAAAACTTGTCATGTTTGAAGTGCAAATTAAAATGGAATGAGAGGTACTAATGGAATTGGGTAAAATAGGAAATTTTATATCATTTTAATCCTCTGTACCATGATTTTTACAGTAGCTATTTCAATTAAACTCTAATTTTGTCTATATTCCTAGAAGTCTTTAGAATATAACAAATTATAAGTCATATATAAAATATTATTTTTTTGCAAAAAAAAACTAAAATTGACTGTACTACAACTTTGATTTAAAATAGCCCATTTCTAAATGTTTTGTTTATGTTTGAAAATATCTAGTTCAATTAAAATATATAAAAATCTCACATACAGAACTTTTACTTTAGAAAGACAAAACATATCACATTCGTAGAGTCATGAATTATTCCCTTTAAGACTTTACTGCCCTCTATTTTCACTGGAACCAGTACACTGAAAAGGGTAAATATTAGAAGACATTGAACAAAAGTGAATGGAAGACCAGTTAATGACGAGATAATTATTTCCAGATAATTAGCATCACAGGGAACAATTGCAGTGACAAAATGCTTTTGACTGTTGGCCCCTGCTAGTGTGGCTCAGTGGTGGAGCGTCGACCTATGAACCTGGAGGTCACGGTTCAATTCACAGTCAAGGCACATGACAGGGTTGCTGGCTTCATCCCCAGAATGGGGTGTACAGGAGGCAGCCAATCCAGGATTCTTTCTATCATTGTTTCTCTCTCCCTCTCCCTCTCCCTTTCTCACTTAAATCAGTAAACATATATTTTTGAAAAAGAAAGAAAAATATTTGAAAACTGTAGAAAAAAATATTGACGGAGTGAAATATGAAATGTGATTATTCTGTTTGCCAGGCAATTCATGTGAATATTTTTTTCAGGGGAAGTGCTGCTAATTCAAAGGTCCTGCTTAAATTATAAACTTCTACCTGGATGTTTACATTGATGAGAGCTTCCGCATTTGCTGGACTATTGGTTTAAACACTACACTGCAAGTTTTATTCCTTTAGTATGGGCCAAAGTTCTTTTTTTTTAATTATATTTTTACTGATTTCAGAGAGAGAGGGAAAGGGAGAAAGACAGAAAAACATCAATGAAGAGAGAGAATCACTTATTGACCAGTTGCCTCCTGCAAATCCCCTCCTGGTGAATGAGCCTGCAAAACCTGGCATACGCCCTGACCTGAAATTGAACTCTAATCTCCTGGTTCATAGATCAATGCTCAACCACTGAGCCACACCAGCCCGGCCCAAGTTCTTAATTAAATAACTTATCACAAGGTCTTTCAGCTCCGCCGAATGTCAATAGGCTGTTTCCCTACCCCAAGAAAATGTGTTTTAATGTCAGGCCATATTCACTGCCGCTAAAAAATCATCTTTCCTAGAAATAAACCAAAGTAGTATGACCTCCCAGATCAATAATCCTTCACAGAAATAAGCCACAGTAAGGTTACCCTGCATAGTCTGCCTGCAATGAAGTGCAAAAGAAAAAAAAGGGTGAGAGGAGAAAGGGAATAAAAAATCCAAAGAGCCCTCCATTTAGAAGCAATCACTGAGAAATAAGAAATAAAAACCATTGACATCTGCCATATTTCCCACCCCTACGGATAATTAAAAATTAAACAGATGCCCTCCAGCTATCGAAAGAGCTAGGGCCCTTCCATCTCCACACCTCTCGATGGTGAAAGCCAGAATCCATTCTGAGGTATCCATCACCTGCTTTATTTTTCTGAGCCAACATTACTTTTTTTTAAGAGGGAGAATGTAGAACGAGGGGCAGTATAATCTGTAAAGAAATAAATCCCGGTATAATTTGTAAAGAAATAAATTGATGTCCACGTGGACATCAATCCTGCTTCTCTGATGGAGAAGCAACGCCCCTGCCGGACTCGGAGGTCACCTGCCTGGTCCACCTCGGGCCTGGCTGTCGGCGGTGAGGAACGAGCGGGTGATGCATCGCCTCGCCGGGCTCCCACCAGAGCGAGGAGGAAGCATCGGCCGGAATGGCCCGCCATAAAGCACCTTAATGTGATCGCCGCGCTCCCAGAGAAGACAGATGAAGTGATTATTGAGTATGAGAAGCTTTCAGTTCGGGGGAACCCGCTCCCGATAAGAGCCGTCCGGAGCTGCAGAGAGAGGTCATGTTTTGGTGTTTTAAATAACAGTGTGTGTGTGTGTGGTGGGGGGGGGAGGAGGCCGCTCAGAGCAGATGGGCCTGGGCCCAAGGATTCTTACAGCGTCTCTGTGTAGAGAATAATGCAATACAGTGGTACCTCGAGATACAGGTGCCCTAACATACGAGATTTTTGAGATACGAGCCATCGAGCGAGCGATTTTTGCTTTGAAATACGAGCAACATTTGAGATAAGGAGTCATCGCAGGGATCGGCCGGCTGCACACGACCCACCAGTTTACCTGGATTCAAGCGTCTCATAGTTTCCCACGCCTCAAGGTTACGGAACGAATTAAACTCATATCTTGGGGCACCAGTGTAATTAACAAATAATCATATAAATATACTGTGTTTCGCGTGCTCCGAACTCTGAGCCTGCTTTTGCCTGCTCTGTGTATTGAGTCCTAGAGGCCCGGTGCATGGATTCACGCCTGGGTGGGGTCCCTCAGCCTGGCCTGTACCCTCTCACCATCCGGGACCCCTCGAGGGATGGCGATGGCTGACTCCAGCCCGATTCCCAGGGATCGGGCTGAGACCAGCAGCCTGACACCCCCCGAAGGAGGCAGCGGTGCCCAAGAGGCAGGTGGCGGGGGAGGAGGCCCAGCTGGGGCCGGGTGCTGCCCCATTGCTGTTCATGCTGCCCCATCACCACGGCTGCCACTGGGCAGTGCTGCCGCGGAGGCAGGAGAGGCTTCTGGCCGAGTCCGGCTTCTGCCTGAGCCACACGCCCCCTGTGGGAGCGCACTGACCACCCGGGGCAGCTCCTGCATGGAGCATCTGCCTCCTGGTGGACAATGCATGTCACAGCGAGCAGTCGGCCGGTCATTTGGATCATTCAGTTGTACAGGTCGCTTAAGCTTTTATAGATACAGATAGAACCTTAATGTGATCGCTGAACTCCTAGTTAAGATAGATGAAGTGAGTATTGAGTATGAGAAGCTTTCAATTCGGTGGAAACCACTCCAGATAAGAGCGGTCCGGACTTACAGAGAGAGGTCAGGTGAGCAGACACAGCCGCTCTCTTTTTCCAAAACAAACTTGAAATCCTTTTCTTTAAAATTAAGTGAAAGAGGTGATATAAATAAATAAAAAAAAACACATACGTATTTCTATCAGAGAGAATCACGAGATGCCAAATTTTTTATACAACAACTCCTTCCGAACTATCGAAATTTTCAGGTGAAGGGGGTTTCCAAAATGCTGACATGTATTCTGAAGTAAATATATTATGAGTGAAAAAGTTCCTTTTTTTCATGTTATGAAAGTTTTAAAGATACTTCAGAATATATTTTAAAACTGCATGTGGAGATACTAGCTAGTAGAGTCTCTCTATATAAAAGCCTAATATGCAAAGTGTCCCCTCCGGAGTTCAACCCACCCACCTGGAGTTTGCTCACTCGCTTGCTATGATGTGCACTGACCACCAGGGGGCAGCATGGAAGGAAGGCCCCAGCTGGCAGCCACTAGGGACCCTACCCATGTACTGGGCCTCTGGTAATTCTATAGGACAATAAAACTGATTAGTTCAAGGTTTCTCTCTCCCAGAGAATCCTAGCTGAAATGAAATTATACTATAGTGTTAAGAGTAGATAAAATTTGGAGACTCGCTGTTACATTTCCTTTACTAAAGAGAACACAGACGGTCCTGAAAAGGGTCCCTGGTTGCGAGAGGGTGCAGGCCAGGCTGAGGGATGCTAGTGATGCACGATCAGGCCGGGGAGGGATTGTGGGAGGGCTTCAGGGTGTGTCCAGCCCATCTCACTGAGTCCCTATCAGCCAGATCCCAGCAGCAAGCTCACCTACCAGTTGGAGCATCTGCCCCTGGTGGCCAGTGCACGTCATAGCAAGCAGTTGAGCAGCCTTAGCACATATCATTAGCATATTACACATTGATTGGTTATTCAGTTGTTCAGCCATCCAGTCTATTTGCATATTACCCTTTTATTACATAGGATTATTACATACTATATAATAATAATCCTATATAATATATAGGATGATTGTACCTTTTCCGTAGAAACAACTGAATTTTTTTTTTTTTTAACTCAAGGAACGCTGTCTGCCTCAAGGATATTTCCTTCTCACCAGCAACACCCCTTCAGAGTGAATCTCTTTCCAGAGGTGAAATTTTCAATAATAAATGCTGACAGGTGTGAAAGCTATTTTTTTCCACCAAGTAAGTTTCTTGGAACCTTTCATACTTTTCCCTGCTCATAAAGATCAATGTGTTTGTCTCAAACTCCCTGAGACTAGTCCAGTCTTGTTGCCTGGAGTTCCCTCACCTACCGAATCCTCCCCATAAAATAAGGCATCTTCTTCTTGGTAATATGTACCTCTTGGAAAGCACAGTCAAAGGGAGAAATTGAAATTAATTGAGGATGATGGCCGTAACAGCACAATTACTCTTAATGGAAATGAGTTAGATTCATTAGGTCACAATGACCAGCCATTATTTCCCCAAGGCACAGTTTGGAAGGCTCAGAGAAAGAAAGGGAGGAAAAAAAAATGTACAGCAAATTGGATGAGAAAAGGCCTTAACTAGAATATATTGATATGTATGTGCCTCTGAAACTGGGTCTCATGACTTAATTTCTTCCAGACAAGGATGTATCTTCCTGCGCAATCACTGCCGATCAATAAAAGTTCACAGCAAACACTCTGGGGCGAAGGGAAGGGTTTGCAATTACAGTCCCGATATTTATCTTCCTCTGAAAAGAAACACGGCGCGCGTGATTACGGCTTAAATGAAGCGTAGTGAGCTGCTTCACAGCATCGCATTGTATGGTGCTTAACGGCCTTAAAAATAAAACAACAACAAAAAACAACACAACAGATCCCTATCCGTCTTCTTCCAGGGGGAAAAGCACAGAATTTGAATCCAGTGCCACATTTTCCACCGCCTTGCGGATTGCATTACATTGTGGTCCCCTACAGTTATATTTGTGAGTTATCTTACAATGTGATGGTTTTATTGTGTGTGTAATATTCCCATTGGCCTACTCCACATCAACACTTATATGTATTTTTTCTATGCCACATGAAGAAGAGGAGGAGGAGGG